>LOEQ01006281.1:85075-110318 GCA_001685075.1 Bramus lutescens | reverse complement strand
GTGCGGGAGCTGGGCCGGACGAAAAGCAGGGCCCGCTCCCCTTATTACTACACCATGACTTCACTAATCGTGGGTAGTTGACTAGGTTTACAAACCCTACTATAAATTCCCCCTAATGAGTTGACATAACTTCAACTAGATAGCTGTTGTTTACCTGCAAGATATGGAAACTTCCAATATTTATCACTGACCAGAATATGACTGTGGCTGTTGTATATAAAATGTCACAAGCTTAAGAGATGGAAATCCTGAGTTGTAGTAATAGCAAATACTGGCTAGCCATGTGATTAATTGCTTACCAACTTTGCAAAAGGGGAGTGGTTGAGTTATATTTGACTTGGGATACCTTTTAGATCTTATTTTAAGTTTTTAAATGTTTAAATGTATGAACTTTTAAATTACAAAGTTTACTTTTAGGCATGTGTGTGTGTGCTTGCTTCTATTCATGTATGTACATATGCATGTGTCACCTACGTATATCTTTGAAGAGGCCTGTGATGGGAACCTAACTCTACACTGGGCATGGCCTAATCCGATGACATTTAGAGATGTCTCACAGGCAATGTAGGACAAGAACTGCCCCAAATTGTCGAGCCTTACAAAACTTCAGAAAAGGGTAAGCTCATTCATACAACAGGAAAACTACCTCTTCATCTTCTCATTTTATACATCTGTCTGTCAGATACTGAGATTCTCATGAATCCTGTAGCACAGCTTTTCTGAGAAATTATGTTCAGTGGCTGAAGAATGAGATGTTATCTGAAAACCCAAGCACTGGGATTGGAATTGTGTGCTAGAGCTCAGCTTCACAGCTACTGGCTTCAACTCCTTGCCATGTGGATCATTGTGGGGGTTGCAAGCAAACGATTTCTGTACTCATCCGTAATGAAATCATCATGACCAAGAATTAATTAAAATAAAGCATGCAAAGGATCTGAGATGTTCCTGATGGCTCTCACCTGTGTTCTGCTGTGAAACTTCACCACAGCCTCAGATCTGAAATGTCGAACATGTATGCTCTGTCCTGCGTGTGCTGACACACCATGCAATGTCAACAAATCCTGGCTCATCCTTGAAACTACTTTATGTTATAAATCACAGGGTTTGTATTTTTTTTACTTTTTATGATACACATATACTGATTTAATTATGGAAATCAAAGACTTTTAATGTTTTCTTACTGTCATTCTTCAATGCATAACTATCAGATTAGGTGTCTTTGTGATTGCCTTGTTAGAATGTTCTGATATAAAAACAAATACAGTTTGAGATGCTGACTTGAGTTTTATAGAAATTGCCAAATTAATGTTGCCTTGAGATTCAGACACTGTTTCTAACACTTTCTGAAATGGCCCAACACAATCCTGTCATTTTTCATTATATATTCATTCAAAGAAGCTTTCTTAGCAATTATGAGTGTAGAATCAACATATTGATTATTGAATATTGAAGACAATGTGTGCTCTGTGGTATTAAATATTCAGCCTTTATCATTTTACATAAAAAGTAAGTATGATCACTTAATTAGTATGATACTTTATTTTAGCATGAAATTAATGGTAAACGTACATGCATAATCAGAGAATTATTTTAAAATTAAACTTGTTATGATATCTTATCAGTAAATGTTTGCAGTATATTCTTATTTTATGTGCCTATGTCCCAATGTTTGGGTAAAATGTTCTGTTTTCTTTTTTTTTTTAATTTTGTTTTCAAGACAGGGTTTTGTTATAGCTTTGGAGTTTGTCCTGGAACTAGCTCTTGTAGACCAGACTGGCCTTGAACTCACACAGTTCTGCTTGCCTCTGCCTCCCCAGTGCTGGGATTAAAGGTGTGTGTCACCACTGCCCATGGGTAGAAGTTTCTTATGGGACAAAGGTCCCAACATAAGAAAAAGTTTGATTGTCCCTGTACTAGAGGAACAATTAAACACCTCTGACATTTCTGTGAGTGGACAGAGAAAATGTGTGCCTCGGGACTTCTGAGAAAAAGTTGTTGGAGAACTCTGAAAGATTCAGGAGATACTTAGGTCATAGATATCGTGATGGAAGAGGATGCATGGAAAGGGATGTGGGTATGTGGTGCAAGATAGGAAGTGCTTCGAGTTATTGAGTGATTTGAAGTCCTGGGAAGAGGCATGTGAACACTGGGATTTTGGGATGGGAATGTGTTAGAATAGATTGAAGAATAAATAATTCTTTAAAAAAACCTTAAAATCCATTCAGAATAAATAGTTGCTTTGTAAAGTTGAGCTGAGAAGCAGTTTGAAATGATTGCTTAGTGTTTGATGGAATACAGTGGATAGCATGTGAAGAGGACTGTGGACATGGAGAGTACATTCTAGAATTTTAGAGCTTGTTTTTTCTTTTGATACTTTATTCTCTATTGAATATGGAAGTACTCAAATTTTTATTTTATTTTATAATAGATTTGGTGTATTCTACTAACCAATGATTACCTGATGAGTTAGCATTTTAAGCCCTCCGGTGTTTTAAAGTGCTTTTACATTTCACCATGAGTTAGTAAGACTCACGGCTAAACAATGATGTGAATGTATGCTGATACACACATTTCAAATCAGCCCTGTTTCTGGAAACTCTACTCAAGGCAAGTGTTCTTTCCTGAGTGTGAAAACATAACAAGGCAGCTTCTTTTAATGGGAACTTGGCAAGGTTCATTTAAATCAATCGCAACATACCCAAGGATTTGGAAGATCTACAGAGGAATGTAACCTGGTTTTATTTACTTTTTAGGTATATTAGTCTTCTTTTTATCTTGAGATTGAAATGGAGATATGTGTAAGTTCAAAGTTAAACTAATGTAGATCTCTAGTTCAGGAGGACCATTTTTTTTTAAAGTATTACATTCATAATGGTTTTTGAAATGGTGTTAACTACAGCAAAGTGAGTCTATAGCCTTCTGATTTCTGTTAGCAAGGATGATGAGGCTTGACCATCTTATCTGCAGGTTCTGCATCCATTAGTTCAACTAACTGTACACTGAAATATATGAAAACAGTTGAGCAAATATCCTTGTGGTGTGGAGATGCATCCTTTGGGTATATGCCTAAGAGTGGTATTGCTGGACTTTGAAGTAGATTGATTACCAATTTTCTAAGAAACTGCCATACTGATTTCCAAAGTGGTTGTACCAGTTTGCACACCCACCAAAAGCAGAGGAGTGTTCCCCTTACTCTGCATTCTCTCCAGCATAAGCTATCATCAGTTTTTTTTATTTTAGCCATTCTGACTGGTGTAAAATGGTATCTCAGAGTCATTTTGATTTGCATTTCCCTGATGGCTAAGGATGCTAGCAGTTCCTTAAGTGTCTTTTGACCATTTTTTCCTGAGAATACTCTGTTTGGATCTGTACCCCAGTCATAAATTAGATTGTTTGATATTTTGATATCTAGTTTATTTAGTTCTTTGTGTATTTTGGAGATCAGCTTTCTGTCTGATGTGGGGTTGATAAAGATTTTATTCCATTCTGTAGGTTGTCATTTTGTCTTGTTGACTATGTCCTTTACCCTACAGAAACTTCTCAGTTTCAGGAGGTCCCATAATTAATGGTCAATCTCAGTGTCTACTACTGGTGTTAGTTTCATGAAGTGGTCTCCTGTGCCAATGCATTCAAGACTACTTTCCACTTTCTCTTTGTTGTTCATACATAATAGCCAGAACCTGGAAACAACCTAGATGCCCCCAACGAAAGAATGGATAAAAAAAAATGTGTTACATTTTCACTATGGAGTCCTACTCAGCAGTAAAAAACAATGGCATCTTGAAATTTTTGGAATGGATGAATGGAACTAGAAAAAAAAAAAACATCCTGAGTGTTTCTTTGGGACGGAATGGCTGTGAGACCGGGCAGGACAGAAACCTCTGTCACCAGCTCACTGACTCTGGATTGACAGCTGGAGAATCTTCATACAACACTTGATCCAGGCAACTTACACTCACTGTTATCACCCCGAACCCATGTTTGTGGGGCCACTAGCAGTGGAACCAGTGTTTATCCCTAGTGCATGAACTGGCTCTTTGGAGTTCATTCCCTATGGAGGGATACCTTGCTGGGTCTAGATACATAGAGGAGGGCCTTGGTTCTGCCTCAAGTGATGTGACAGACTTTGTTGACTCCCCATGGGAGGCCTCACCCTCTATGTGGATTGGATGGGGTCGTAGGGTGGGGAGAATATGTGAGGGATAGTGGGAGGGTGGGAGGAAGAGGGAACTGGGATTGGTATGCAAAATAAGATTATTTTAAAAACAAAAAATATTAAAATTAATAAAAAATATATGAAAACCGTCTGGAAAGATGTCTTAATTGTAAAGAGCACTTGGTGCTCTTTGCCTAGGACCCCAGTCTGGTTTTTAGCACTCACATGGAAGCTCACAATCATATCTTAATTGCAGCTGCAGAAGATCTAGCACCCTCTCTTGGCCTCTAAAGGCACCAGTCATGGGCACAGTGTACATACATATGTGCAGGCAAATACTAACACACCTAAAATGAAGATAAAAATAAGTAAAATAAATATTTCAAAATAAATTTCATCTATAATGAACATATACAAATAATCTTTCTTGTTATAGTTCCCCTGCAATAAAGCAAGTACATAATGTTAATTTTGTATTAGCTATTATAAGAAATATACAGATTTAACATACATAGGAAGACTTATGTTGTTTATATGATGACCTGAATAGCCTTACAGTTCATTAGAGAGAGGTTTTGAACCCCTCACAGGATGCTGAAGGACCACTGGGCAAGCATCAGCTGAAGCTTAGATCACCTGACTTTACCAAGAATTTCCTTTGGGTTCTTACCAAAGATAGCATTGCTTTTATTTCTGATTTGTGAAACTTTCTTCCCCCTGAATACATGTTTTGTTTTTTTCATGTGGGCAGTCTTTCATGTAGCTGGGGCTGCTCTTGAATTTATCATTTAGTCAAGTACGACCTTGAACTTCTGATCTGCCTGCCTCTACCTTTCTACTGCTAGGATTATAGGTATGTTATAACATACCAGGTCCTAGCTCCCTGAACAGGTTTCCCCACTCATTTTAATATTCAAATAAATGTGTTATGAATCACTGTTCATGGCTTACCACAGCTCCTATTTCCCAGTGAGGAAAACATAACAGAAGCATTTCTCTTATAAGCATTTCCTCCATAGAATTTCACATCCTGCTTTTCTAAGGCAAATCTGTTCCACAAGTCCTCATGCTGGGAAAGAGTTTCTTCTGCTCTCTGAATCCTGAGGCACCAGGTAAGAAACACTTGTTACCAGGTATATTTTTAAGGAGGGCAATGTTTATCTTGGCATTTCACATCAGTGTTTATCTCTTCTAAGGAAGAAACTCAAGAATGAAAGTTCTGTGTTTTAGATTTGGATCGGGCCAGTGCTGACATTGGTAAAGGAGATTCACAATGTACCAGGTGAGAGGCCTCTGTGATAGCTGAGAGAAGGACACTGTATAACTGGTTAAGATGTTGTGTCCTTTGGGAAAGGTGAATGATAGTTTATCAAACGCAGCTGCTGAGAGTTAGTAAGCAAGCACTTGAAGATCAGAAAAATGGCTCTGAAAAGACAAGTTTGATCAGTGAAATTTTACTTCTTTTCTTTTCTGTTTCTCTTTTTGTGTGTGGGTATTGGGGTGGGGGTAAGGGTGGGTTTGTGAAACAAAGTTCTCGATGTCCTCCAACTAGTCCATGTTCCTGCCTTAGCCTCTTGAGTGCTGAGATTACAGATGAGTACCAACATTGGTGATTTATTTTAGTGTGTCATAACTGTTATTTTTTACTTTATGTAAAAGACTACAGAGTGTTGCAAAATGAAAACATTAGCCATTTTCCTTTTTAATAGTATCTAAGGTTACATTATATATTATTTGCACACAAATGCATGTTTGTGTGTGTGTGTGTGTGTGTGCATGTGGGTACCACTGCACACATGTGGTGGTCAAAGAACAACCTTTTGGAGTTGGTTCTCTCCTTCTATCATTTGGGTTCCAAGTATCAAATTCAAGTCCTCAGTTTTGATGACTAGAGCCTATATCTTAAGACAGTTGTTCTCCCTAATGCTGTCACCATTTTATACAGTTGTGGTAACCCCAATCACAAAATTATATCTGTTGCTATATTTTTGTTTTTCTTAACTATAATTCTGATACTGTTGTGGATCTTAATGTAAATAGCTGATATGCAGGATATCTGATATGCCACCCCTGTTAAAAGTTCATCTGACGCTCTAAGGGATTATGACTCACAGTGGAGAACCGCTAGAATCTAATCCATCTTTTCAGACCCTTGGCTACTTTTCTTAAGGAAAGTTGTCTCTTAAGAAATATGCAGAGATAGAAGGGTTGTGAGAAAAGTAAATTTTACTGCTTTAAGTGGAAAAATTCATACTCTTAAGCTATGAGTGGTTTGGGGTAGGTTTTGCCCATGCAAAGTTGGAATGAATTCCTAGTTATTCAAAGAAATATTTGGCCCATGTGACCTGTCAGCATGTAACAGAGGTGAAGAGAAATGTCCCCCAAGTGAGCAATAGATGGAAATAATAGATATTTTCGTCTAATTAAAAAGTTCTTAGTCATTATACTTTGTGGGGATAGGCTGAAGACTGCAAGGCTGAAATACTAATTCATAATTTGAGTTTATTATGTTATCTACTACTTGTTCATTACTTGTCAATTTTTAATTAGGATTATGATGTATAACTAGAGTGTTCATCACTATTTGCTTTAGGAAATTAATTCCATTTGCATTTGGGTTGACACAAAATATATGAAATTCTAGAATTAAAAATGATTTATTCCAAATTCAAATTTTATTGGTGAGGAAATTGAGGTTTTGCAAGTCTAAATGGCTGCTCCAGGGACCACACAAAAATCTACTAACAATGAAGGCAGCAAATTGGTTCTATGACTCCCCATGTGGTAATAATTCTGCTGTTTATATTGGCTTATGTACTGACTGTGTTTTCATGCATATGTGTGTTGGGCCACAAAACTTGTAATATATATGCCTCACAGCACTTGTGTAGGAGGAGGCCTCCTCTATCCAAGTATATGAGATTAAAGTGCTAAGTTATAAGTATTATTTTAGACTATAAACTTTTATGAAATTCTACCTGAAATTAGAAGAGTTTCTGAAGAGGTTCCCTGGTCAGTAAGGGCACTGATCCTGTAGCAAGCTCATCCATTGGAGGGAAGATCCATCAGAGAGCATTTGTAGGCAGAGATGGACAGGCGCCAAAGTAAGAATTCTTCCAACAATCTGAAAACCAACATGATAACACCAGAACCCAGCGAACCTACAACAGGAAAACTGGAATACCCTAATCCAGAAGAAGCAGAAGAGTTTGTGAAAGTTTTCCCCAAGACTTTTCTATGTGCAAATGCAGATTTGTTCGAGGAAAAAGTNCCCAGCGAACCTACAACAGGAAAACTGGAATACCCTAATCCAGAAGAAGCAGAAGAGTTTGTGAAAGTTTTCCCCAAGACTTTTCTATGTGCAAATGCAGATTTGTTCGAGGAAAAAGTGTTCCCATTTACCTTTTTACTTAGAGTTCATTTTCTTTACTTCTTACACTCTTCACTCCTTCCCTTTCTCCCTCCTTTTTTAAAAAAGTTTTATCTATAATCTTACTGGTGATGTTTAAAGACTATACAAACTATTATTTATAGAAAATATATTTATGGTGCAACTATGGAAGCTGTATGGTGTTGAAGAAAAATGACGTATACCTGTTGCATTAAATTGCACATGACATTTTCTCATATAGTATCACATATAATCATTTAAGGAACTTTATAAGGTAAACAAATTAGTATTATTTTATATAGAGAGACATTGGCTTTCAGATAGGGTAGAACAATTTGTCCAAATCTAACTTGGCACTTCACTTGAAATAGGAGCTCAAGGGACGCCTGTTGTCTTTATTTATGCTCAGGACTGTGCAGAATTCACAGTGAGGAAGGTTTCATGCTTAGGAGCAGTCATCCCGTCAAGCCTGGCAAGGCAGTTGCATCTTCCAATCCAAACCCACCCCACCCTGGCTGAGTTCCTTCAGTTATTTGATGGCCTCTGGTGGGGTGCTAAGACAGCCTGAACCCCATCTAGTTTCACATTACTGCTTCTTGTCTTCTTCAGATGACACCCCATCAGTTCACCCCATTTTCATTCTCTAGTGACTCTTTCCATCATCTCAGGTAAAGTCTTCTATTGTCAATAAAAATGAAGACGGGGTGGGGTAGGAAAACGTAACACGGGAGATAACAGTGATCAGAGCATGTCATGCATATGTCTTAAAATGTTATAACAAAATCCATTATTTTGTACAATTAATATATGTTAATGAAAAATGAGGGTTAATTTATGTTAGGACTTTCATATATTAAGGGAAGGAAGATATTCTCTCTCTCTCAAAAAGGGAGAACAGCTTCTGATAGCCACCATTTATAAATTTCCTCCCTCATGCTCCAACAGGCAAAAGAAAGGCATCTTCATTTGGAGCTGTCCCTGGCAATCCCCTCTTCTTTGAATCTGAGCAGTCTTGGACTGAGATTATACAATACAGCATTTGTCCTCATTTTCCTTTCTTTGGAAGACAAGAAAAAATGGTTTGATTTCCTTTCCAGATAATGTCTGACTTACTTTTCTACTTTTGTGATAAATTACGATGACCAAGGCAACTTTTAAAAGTGTTTAATTTGGAGCTTACAGTTCAGAGGGCTGGAGTCAATGACTATCACAGCATGCAGCTTGGCAATAGGCAGTCAGGCATGGCACTGAAGCAGTAGTTGAATGCTTACATCATGAGAAAGAAGCATGAGATGAGACAGAGAACACTAAATGGGTCAATAGTAAGGGTTTCCTAAACCTCAAAGTGTGCCCCCAGTGACACCCTTCCTCTGAAAAGGCCACACCTCCTAGTCTTTTCTAAACAGTTCCAACACCTTGGGAACAAATATTTGAATATAGGAGCCTAGAAGGCCATTCTTATTCGAACTAGTACAAGTATCAATAGATGAACATATTTCTTACTCTTTCATTGTGTTGTTTTAAAATTGCTTTGTTAATTAGAAATCAAAGAGAAATGTGTACATGTATCTATATATGTAGGGAATGAGAAGAAATGGCATACAGAAGACACTTACAACTAATTTTCAGAACTTAAAAACACACTGAATGGCAGAGAAATCAATGTTGCAAATATTATTAAGGCTGAAGCCATCAATAAACACAGACTCTCAATGATTATTTTTACAATATTACTATAGTGTAAAATAACTTAAAAAGCAGAAAAGCCAATTCAGAATTCAGAAGAATAATTTGAACTGTAGTAATTGAAGATTATAGATGAGGACTTGAACAGAATAAGGTGCCAACTGCCAGGCACAGGACAAGTGAAAAAAAAACAAAAAAAGAAAAAACAAATAAACAAAAGCATAAAGAAAATTATATCCCCAAAGCCTCTAGACACCTATGAAGTCTAGCTATCACCAAGATTTAAATATAGGATCACCCATGTTGAACTTCTACTATATGTAACTGTAAGAAAAAAATCGGGGGGGGGGAGGATATTGGCATTTTATTTCACTGTAATTATTGAACAAAGGTAATAGCAACAGTTAAGTTTTCCACAATGCCTCCTATTTAATATGTAATAACACACTCTACTTAGCAGATTAACTTTTAAGAAACTAATGTCTTTAACCTGATATTTTAGGAGCACTAATATAAATTTATTAATTACTTCCACAAAGGTCATGTAACCTATATAAGGTGAAGCTCAAATTTGAACCCAGGCAATAAGACTACAGTGCCTATGCTTTTAACCATTGCATAAAATGTTTCATTATTTATCTCTTTAGAGTTGGAAAACCAAAGTGCAGTGCTGAATTTCTTTCCTAGATTTACTTAGCTAGTGGAAAAGCTCATGATTGCTCCATTTTATTGAAGGAAACTTTTAGTCCTCCATTCCTTTTTATCTCTTCCTTTTTTTCTGGATCTTTCCTTCCATCTTTCCTTCCTTCCTTCCTTCCTTCCTTCCTTCCTTCCTTCCTTCCTCCCTTCTTCCATTCCTTCCTTTCTTTCTTCTTCCTACGAATGAATATTAAGAATGTTGCTAATCTTTTATAAGATGAAAAGTCACAGGGCAGGGAGAATCTGCAAGATTGAGGGCCGAGGAAAACATCGGCCAATGGGTTCTAGGTAGTTTTGAGATGGGATTAAGAATTTCTGGTGTGATGTTGCATAGCAGAATAGCTCCAGGTAGCAGTAATATACTGTACATTTTAAGGCTAGAAGAGATTTCAAATCTGTTGACCCTACAGAATATGAATAAATGAGAAGACAGATTAATCTGACTTGGAAATTATGTAATAAATATATAAAGGTATCAAAATACCACATGGCACTTCATCGATATGTAGAATTTTAGGATTTTTACACATCAATCAGAAAATTTAAGTTAAACGTTTCATTCTCAGAGTGTGGTTGCAGAAATGAAATTATTAGATCAGTAGTTAAGATATTAAAAACCCACTGTTTTCCATTAGGTTGTGCCAGTTTCCAGCCATAACATAGGAAAGTGTTCAATTTTCAACAATTTCACCAACACCTTAAAACTTGTTCTTATATTGAACAGAAAAAGTTCCAGTAAAATAATTGCCACTTTGGATTTTTTACACTAAACTTCTCTGTGCAATACTCAACAAAACAAAGCAATTCTCACCCACTTATTTTGTAGAAAACAGCAGCCCTCACTTAAGAAGAAATCATGGAGGAACTGCAGAAAAATTCGATTGCTTGTTCACTCTGAGCTTAAAGCCAAGTTGATAGATTTCATGTAGAAATTGAACTATGTAGGTTGTGTGGTATGTGGTTGTTGTTGTTGGTGGTGGTGGTGGTGGTGTGTGTGTGTGTGTGTGTGTGTGTGTGTGTGTAATGCAAAATGGTCACTCGATTGAGTTCTTGAATGCAGCAAGACCACAAAGGGTTAAATGGCTCAGAGCTGGGGAGGTTTTTTTTTATGTGTATTTATTTGCCTTTTTGTTTACCTGCATTTATCTATTAATTCACATTATTTACTGAGCCAGAATTCTTTGTCATTATAAGAACATCTGTTTGTTAAACCTTGGGAATCTCGCTCTTTTGTAGAGTCACCTTCTCAGAACTTTAGACATTCTGTTAGTGTTGTTTTGTTTTGACAGACCATAGAACAGTGTGATACTTTTCTCAGAGCTATAAGACTAACTTTAAGAAACAAAGACTCTGGAGACAGAGACAAGAGAAAAATCATGTGGTTTCTTGTGGAAGTAAACCTAATTTCTCAAAGCCTCAATGTATCTTTCTTACATGGCGAATTGAGATAACAACAACAGCTACATTATGGTTGAAGAAGAGTGAATTAGGCGTTATAAACAATGCTGGGGGCTCTTGATACATCAGCAGGTAGTAGCCATCACTATCATCATCACCTCCATCTTACGCATCATGGCATCCTTCTCCCCCTTCCTCCTCTGCTCTTTAGCTATCTGACTTTTTCCTCAATTATTGGGCCAAGTAACTCTATCACTTTCTTGTTTTTCTTATGTTCATTCATTCATCAATAAATATGCATCTAGAACAAAAACTGGATGCAAGGATTCTATATGCTTTTGGGATAAAATTGATGATAATTAAATGAGAAAGGAGACATTGGGCTATTGTTGTATTTTTATGGAGACAAGGTGAGATAGAAAGCTAAGGTATGTATAGAGATGTGAATAGGGGGTAATACAGGTAGATATTTGTCCTGGCTAGTTTTATGTCTACTTGATATAAGGTAGAGTCATTGGGGAAGTGACTCTCAATTAAGAAAATACTTTTATAAATTTTGCTGGTATGCAAGTCTTAATTGCTTTTTTAAAACTAGTGATTGATGTGGAAGAGGCTAAATCATTATGGGTGATAAATCCATAGAGCAGGTGGTCCTGCAAAATGTGAAAACTGCAGCTGAATAAGCCATAGGGAGCAAGCCAGTAAGCAGCGCTCCTTCATGGCCTCTGCATCACTTCCTGCCATGATTTCTCTAAATGATGGACTACAGGCTGTAAGATAAAATAAACACTTTCCTACCAAAGTTGCTTTGTTCTCTAGGTGATGGACTATAGGCTATAAGATGAAACCATTTCCTACCAAACTTGCTTTTGTTCATGGTGTTTTCTTTCACAAGATTAGAACTTATATGAGATTATTTATGCAAAATAACATATGATTAAAAAATCTCTGACAAATGACATTTGAGCAGTAATGAACAGAATAAGAAAGAAGAAATTAACGCCTCGGATGAAGAAACATTTGGCATTTTTAAGCAACCAGCTTGAGAGGCTGCATGACCGCAATACCCAAAAAAGGCAGCAAAGAGAGACCCAACAGTGGAAACTAATAGCCAGGTGAGAGAAGGTGGTGTCCTGAAACTGTTTGCCCCTGTGATAAGAGTGGTTGGACTCTTGAGCTTTTATACATACATACAAGTACCAAGATTTTTGTTAAAAATAATTTTTCATACATTGCATTTTGATCATGATTTTTCTTCTCAGATCCTCTCCTCCTCCCTATCCTTCCAAGTTCATGTTTTTTTCTTTGCTGAAGGCAAATAAATCAAAAAGCCAGAAATAAACAAAATACAGAAATTTACACAATCACATACACACGTGCATACATCACACACAGCCTAATAAAAACACAAAATTGAGAACCATAATACACAAGCAAAAGATCAGTATAGGAAAAACAAACAAACAAGCAAAGAAGTGAAAACTGCTCAAACAAAGCAGTATGAAGCAAAACATCTCCAAAAATATCGAGATAATTTTGTGTTGGCCATCTGCTGCCAGGCATAGAGCCTGCTCTGTTTTCTATGCTCAGCGAGACTATATTGGAGAAAACTGTTTCCTTTGCTAGCAGTTGTCAATTGGAAACAACTTCTTCATTAGGGGCGCCATGATTTTCTAATGAACCAGCCTGACAAAGAGGTGTAAAGCCAGCAGTTGTCTATCCTTTTGCATTTCCGGTGGCCATACTTAGTCTTTCCGTTTTGTTGCTGTGAACGGCTTTGAATAATTTTCCTATCCTCTCTTTGTCGTTATCGCACCTTCATTTGCCCCAGACCTTTGCTTTTCCATTCTTTTAGTTTCTCCTCCAAGAACCAACACACATCTGAGGGCCTTCTGTTTTTTTCCCTTAATTTGAACATGAGCAGGTCTTGGGAGAAGGATCTCCCTGACTTTAGAAGTTGTCCTACCTCTGTTGTGATTGCATTTTTGTTTCCATCAGTGTTTTGTTGTTGGAGCTCACCACATTAAAGAGATATTTAGCTTCTTTATTTGCTTTTAGGATGCTGACAACAGTAGTTGACATAGAATGACATGGAAAAGGCCCCAAATTTAAACATTTCGATGCATTTAAAAATCCCCAGATGCATCACAGTCCTTGTCATAAGGCATTTATGTGGTGTTATATTTGCTTCTTCTTTCATCTTTGCATATTTGATTTATTTACCTGTCTTTAGAACCTGTGTCTTCTTGCTCCATGTCTGTTCGATACAAATGGGAAAAAAAAACCTGTATTTATCAGTGATTATCTTTTGAGCCAGCTATGTTTTGTGAAATCCAATTGTTCTTAATAATAAAAACCCACAGTCAGATATTAGTGGGTGAAAATTGAAAGATCAGAGAAGCAGAGCAGCCAGCCATTAGAGAGTTCTTAACTCTACTAATGTTCAGACCAAAAGGGCAATCCTGTCTCTCCAAATCCTCAGACTGAATGCTCTCTCTAGGAACCTCAGAGTGTATGATCAGACTGAATCCTCAGACTAACTCTGAGCTCCTGTCTCCTCCTGCCTTATATTCCTCTCTCAGCCCAGCCACATTACTCCCGACTCACCTGCCTACTGCTGAGATTAAAGGCATGTGATCCCAAGTGCTGGGATAACCTTTGTGTGAACTCTGATGCTCCTTTAGAGAGATTTAATATTGTACATTTCAGGGTGAACTTGAACTCACGGAGATCTGTCTGCCTCTGTGTCTCGAGTGCTGGGATTAAAGGTATGTGCCACCAGGGCTTGACTTCCATGGTTAAGTAGTGGCTCAGTTCTACACTCTGATCTTTAGGCAAGTTTTATTTGTTAGATTCCAACAAGATCTCACTACACAGCTGCTTGCCATTTCTTCTGCTAGGAAAGCCCTTCTTCGAAACAGATGTAAAATTTGCACACCCCTTTGTTTTGTTTCTACTTGATTGACCCTTTACTTTAATGACTTTTTGGTTTTTGGCCATCCCATCTAAAATAGTATGCTGTTACCACTCTTCAGACCTTGGCTTTTATTTGTGTCTTTGAATTTGTATGCTAACCTGTGCTATTGTTCATTAATAGATTCAGGATTCAGGATTAGATTTTACTTTGTTTTCTGTCATACCCCCATAGCCTAGGATAATACCTAACTTTGAACAATACTTACAAAAGGTATTGAATTAATAACAGAAATGATGAACAGGATGGACTGTTACTCTTACAGTATAATAGGCACAAATCCAGAGGTAGCCAGAAACTATTTAAAATGTAAAAAAAAAATGCTAAACTTATACTGTGAGGAGCCTGAAGAGGCTGACGATCACAGGATGAGCAGGGATGTTTTTCCTGATTCAGACAAGCCCACATTGTGTGCTGAGCATCACCAGCTCCAGCCGCTGGGACCTGTTTTTGCTGCCCACTGACCTTCCTTTGACATTGTGCTGAATGCTGTTTAAAAAGAAGAGAATGTTCTCAGATGATTATAATTTATCCTGTGAGTCTGAGAAGTAGTGTTTGAATGCTACTGAAAAACATCAAGCCTGAAAGCTAAAACAGGGAAGGCTGCTCCCTCCAAATTATCCTTAACACTTTGGCAACCAAATGGTCTCCATGGCAGCAGGTGCATGCTCAGTGGAAGAGGGCACATCCACCCTGCCCATGCCATCTTTGAATACCTGCAGTGCTACTCGAGAAAACACTATGTGCCCATCACCTACACTGTTCCAGAGTGTTCCTGCCAACTGCCAGGAAGCCAGAAACTGTCTTTCAGTGAGAATGGGTGTAAATATTTCTTTTGGATCTGTTCGTCTGGTCATCTGTTCCTTTAGGAAGTGCATGACCAGAAACATTTTGTGTTAGAGATCAACCCGCCCATTGTGGCTGAAAGTGCTTCTGCCACTCACNGTCTGGTCATCTGTTCCTTTGGGAAGTGCATGACCAGAAACATTTTGTGTTAGAGATCAACCCACCCATTGTGGCTGAAAGTGCTTCTGCCACTCAGTAGACAGTGGCAGGATGCCAGACAACACAGAGCCAGTGCTGAATATGAAGTAGAATCCTCCCTTTAACTTTCGGTGTCATGCATTAGTTTTTTTTTTTCCAGCTTCCAATAACTGGTCAAGTAAATAGGCTTCAAGATTATTGTTTCAATATTCTATGGAACACATTATTTGAAGACAAAAATCCAGAGAACATTTAACAGTACTCCAGGCTCTGTTAAATGCTGTTTCTATCTAGAAAAGCTTATGTTGAAGTTCCCCTAGTCCTTTATATATTATTCCAACAAACCAAAGGTTTCAGAAAATAAACATTTTGGCAAATTGGAGACATGAAGCAGATAAATAGAATTTTTTGCAACTGTGACTTACTTGAAAAATATTAATTGGCCGTGAATAGAACAATTCAAAAGAATCATGAATTTTAATACTTGATATGGACATAAGCTAGCTCTGCAATATTGGCCTTTCACTTAACTTCTGGGGACCCTAATCTGCACATTAATTAAACTGAGAGACTTTGTCTAACTCAGAGCTATCCAGTAAAATTTTCTGTGGTGAAGGAAATGTTCTCTCTGCACTGTTCAACGAGGACCACAGCAGCCATATTTACTCATGAGAAACGTGATTACCACAACTAAGTAGCCAAGTTTTCAGTTTATACAAAAGGTATATGCATTATCTCAAGCCTTCTTTGCCAGACTACATTCTCATGGGGAGGAACAACTCCTTGCTCACCATTAAGACTGAAAAACCCAAGATATTGTGTGCTTTCGTAACTTCCCTAGTGCTGAGAAGTGGGAATGTTGAGTAAATTGGGAGCATGGGGACCATGGGAGAGGGTAGAAGGGAAGGGGAGAGGAAGAGAGGGGAGTGGAGAAAAGCATATAGCTCAATAAAAACATAAAAAAGAAGTGGGGATGTAACCCAGATTTACCCATTAGTATGCACCCACTTTGGACTTTAAATAGAAGCTAATTATGCAAAATTAGAACCAGAATAAAATATGCACTCCAGGTATAACTTCAGATTTTTAGGGCAATGATAGCAGTTCTTGTGGGAAAGCTATGGGTCAGAGCTGCCGATGCTTAAAGTGAATTCTGTTTCCTATCTTTGATGGAGTTGAGTCCTCTCTTAATCATCCTATTATGTAAATGTGTCTGTGATCATCAGTACTATGGAAACCTTACTCAAGACTGTTTTTAAGCTGTTCCTTTATCTTTTTAAGAACTGGAAAAATTACACTGGTATATATTTTTATTATTATTTTTTTAATACAAAGTGGTTTACTTTGGCAGTTTGAGATACCTACTTGTTATGTGTTAAGGGGAGACATAATTTGATACAAAGTACAATGTAATATGTGTATTTAGTCACTGCTAGTCAACAAAAGGACATCAAGGTCAGACTTTACAAGTGATGTTAGTTAATCTGGATCTTAAAAACAAGGACAATTGTTCAAGTGCCAAAGTGGAAAACACAGCAATAGAAGAAAGTGCTTGTTCCGAGCCTCTGAGTTATGATACAATTGTGACAGGTCACACTTGCCTAAGAAAAACAGAGTCCTGGTCATGAGGAATACAGAAACATCAAATAGAAGATGCACTGGAGCTATGCTGCGGAGACTGACTTCATTTTCTAGGTTAAAGCATCCAGCAGGTGAGTAGTATCATCAAGGTTGATTTCGGGAGGCATATTGGAGTGCACAGTATCTGATGACAGGGCTTGCTTGAAAGATCCTTGTAATTGTCCTGGCACAGAGGGTGAGGATACACAAAAAGCTTGTCAAAATAAAAGTTTTAGAGAATCTTAAACCATGTACTTCGAGCATTTTTCTTTGTTGTTTAAACAATTTCTAATGTATCCCTTTATGGCACCAACCACTATGGGCATGGAAGGTTATTTTGCATTGGTATACAAGACTGCAAGGTCAAAAATGAGAATGAGAGACACTGAAGGCTTCTGTGTCCCCCGAAAAGAAACAGTTCGGGCACAGCAAACTACTGAAAAGAGTCATTTAAAACCGTAACAAGGATGCTGAAGATGTCCTTTACAGTTCATGGCTTCTAGCCAGGAGTAGGAAGTGAGGGAAGGACTCAGTTTTTCTTAAGGGGGCGTGCTGCTGATTGTTTGACCATGCTTCAATGAGTATATGGTCAACAAAAAATGGAGTTTATGGGGTTTTTTGTTTGTTTTGTGGAGGTGGGGCTGAAGTGTGTGAGGGTGGACCTGGGAGAAATGGGAAGCAAGTATGATTGGAAGCAAGTACATTGTACAAAATTCCCAATAATTAATAAAAATACTATGCTGGGAACAGCAATTCTGATTATTCAGTTTGTTTTTGTTTACTTAATGAGAAGGACCACTGGAACTTCAGAAAATGCATCTAACTGAAATCAAATATTGCTGGTTGATTTCTGGTTAGAACTGACATTTGCAGGCGATTTCAGTCTTTCAAAGGACAAAGATAGTACAAGGTGGACTCCTAGTAAATGAATGAGCTGACTTTACCGTACTTGCTTTTCTCTCCTCTTAAGCACACCACAATTCCTTGAACTTTCTCCTTCCCCTGTTGTACCTTCATATGTATCTCAATTTCTTCTGCTTTGCTCATCTTTCTCATGGGCAACAGTTGACATTCATGTTTCTTTACTTTCTTTCCTTCTTATCTGCTAAGTTTTACTAACTCCTCTTATGTGAATTAAATAACTAAAGAAGTCTATCTTGTCTCACAGCCACCTAAAATAGAGATACATTATCTATAATGTATGTAATATAGATACAATGTAAACCAATAGAGAAATATGAAGTGACAGAATTAGGGTTTGCTGGAATTGATCAATTATTTATTGGCCATCCAGAGAATAACCAGGAACTTATCATGAGCTAAGCTGAGATAATAACATACTAATGTCCATTTCAATGTCATAAACTTCTCCAAAGGGTAAGCAATCTTCATTTAGTTGTTCCTGAATCTAACACCTGCTTCAGTCAAGCTGATCTGAATTTTACTAGCATGAATATTTGTGAAGCAGTCTATATTTTTTAGAAAGGTATTTATATTATCTTTCTGTTCTTCTAAATCCCGTGAACACTACTTTCATGAGAATCTTAAATACCTACAACATTGCCATCCCATATTAGGCCTGTGTGATGTTAATTGAAACTTTGGCTCTCATAACCTTTCTGCACCCTCTTCTGCGATAGTCCCTGAGTTGTATGTGTTATAGAAAAAAAAATCCAAACAAACCATAAGGAACTGCAAAATTAAAAATCAATCAATCAAACAATCCAAAAATATATTATAAAACAAAGATCACGAGGAACCACACAGATAGCCCAAGTAACCCTGAGCAAAATGAACAATGAAGGAGGGATTACCATTTCATATTTCAAGATATATTATAGAGCTATAGTAATAAAAACAGCATGAGAGTACACAAAAACAAACACTTTGACCAAGAGAACAACATAGAAGAGCCAAACCTCAGTATACATAATTGCAACAGTCTGATATTTGACAACAGGCCCAAACACATACACTGGACAATGGATAGGGTCTCCAACAAATGGTGATGGGAAAGGAATGTCCACACTCAGAAGTATGAGATTAGATCCTTATTTATTACCTTACCCAGACACTAGCTCCAACTGGATCCAATACCTTAATATGAAATCCAAAACAAAACAAAACAAAACAAATACAAAAACAAAAAAACCCAAAATCACAGGCAGCACCCTTCAAGATATACTGGTAGAAAAGGGTTTTCTGAATAAGGGTCCATTTACTCAAGAATTAAAGTCAACAATTAGCAAATGGGACTCCATAAAACTTAAAAGGTTTTGCACATCATAAGAAACAAGTGGGTAGAGGGAAAGGCCAGTTTAGGTGTCCTCTCCACTGCTGCTTAGTGTCTTAGCTGGGGCCATCTTTGTGTATTCCTGGAATTTTCCTAATTTTCCCTTAAATAGCTCCCTCAATTAAAATATCACTTTCCTTTGTCTCCCTCTCTGTATCCAGTTGCCTCATGTTCTCCTAATCCCTCCCCTTCTCCCTTTTCACCATCCTTCCCCCACCGACTTCTCATTTTCTCAGGAGGTCTTGTCTGTTTCCCCTTCCTTGGGGGATCCATGTATGTCTCTCTTTGGGTTCTCCTTGTTGCCCAGTTTCTCTGGGATCGTGGACTATTGACAGATTATCCTTTGCTTTATGTCTAATATCCATAATATCCACTTATGAGTGGGTACATACCATGTTTGTCTATCTGGGTCTGGATTACCTCACTCAGGGTGTTTTTTTTTTCTAGTTCTAACCATTTGCATGCAATTTCAAGTGTCATTATTTTTTACCTCTGAGTAGTACTGCATTGTGTAAATGTAACACATTTTCTTTATCCATTCTTCAGTTGAGGGTCACCTAGGTTGTTTCCAGGTTCTGGCTATTATGAATAATGATTCTATGAACACAGTTGAGCAACTATCCGTGTGGTATGAGTGTGCATCCTTTGGTTATATGCCCAAAGTGGTATTGCTGGGTCTTGAGGAAGATTTATTCCCAATATTCTGAGAAACTCCCACACTGATTTCCAAAGTAGCTGTACAAGTTTGCACTCCCACCCGCAATGGAGGAGTGTTCCCCTTACACTGCATCCTCTCCAGCATAAGCTATCATTGATATTTTTGATTTTAGCCATTCTGACAGGTGTAAGATGGTATCTCCATGTCATTTTAGTTTGCATTTCCCTGATGGCTAATGATGTTGAACAATTTCTTAAGTATCTTTTGGCCATTTGTTATTCTTCTGTTGAGAATTCTCTGTTTAGATCTGTACCCCACTTTTTGATTGAATTATTTGGTAATTTGATATCTAGTTTCTTAAGTACTTTATATTCTTTGGAGATCAGTTCTCTATCTGATGTAGGGTTAGCGAAAATATTTTTCCATTCTGTAGGCTTCCGCTTTGTCTTAGTGACTATATCCTCTGCCTTACAGAAGCTTCTCAGTTTCAGGGGGTCTAATTTATCAATTGTTACTCTCTCTGTTTGCGCTATTGGTGTTACATTTAGGAAGTGGTCTCCTGTGCCCATGTGTTCAACCAAGAAGTTGTCAGCAAGGCATAGGGCTTGCATCATTAATCACATGATTCACTTAGAACAAGCTGCAGTTGAAACACTTAATAAGCTGTATTTCAAACCAGCCTTGCTTTGAGATCACCGAATGCGATTTGTCTAAGTAGTTGCTCCCTGGATTAGTCAAATTCAGAATATGGAGATCAGATCACTTTAAATTTCATTCGTATAGAAACTGGCTGTAGAGGTCAAACTTGGGAATTGAGTACAAATATCAAGTGTTGCGTAGCCTGAAGTCAGTGTTTCTTTGACTGGAACGAGACATTCGTATTTTGACGCTAAAATGTCAATAAACACAATCAAAGAAATAACATTCTTCTTAATTTCAGTAGCCCAACATGGCATTTTAAAGCACAGTGGGCAATGTTCCTAGAGTTTAATAGATGTGGTTGAGCAGATGGAGCATAAAAAGACAAGCTGTGTTCTAGTTTATTTTCAAAGCGGTAATGTTTTCTTGAGAACCACTCATCCTATTGGACTCCTAAAACCACCAGTAAATCAGAAATGCAGAGGAGGGTGCCAGTGTTAAGGTTTATTGTGAAACATTCCAAGGAAAGTGACTTGTTTAAAACAACGACATTTATTTCAGAACTACTAATTTAGCTAATCAGGGCCATAATGGCTTTGAAAGGTAAATTATACTCAAATGAGTTTCTTATGTCACTCCAATCCTATAAATGGCTCCCAAACCAGGTCTACACTCACGATACAATTCCAATGGCAATGTTTTGTGATCACAATATTTTTGTGATCCAAAGGTATGATGTCAGAAGAAGAGAAAGCAAATTTCTTGGACTAAGCTAATGTGTATTGAATGATATATAAGCAAAAGACCTCAGAGCATCAGTTCAGTTCAAAAGTCAGATAGCAAACACATGAGCCCCCTTGAGTGCCCTTTGCCACCAACTTCCAGGGTAGTGAGGAATCATTACTTAGCTTCTATCACAAACTCTAGGCAGTCTTTCCTATGTATTTAATATTTAAAGCATATATTTAACATTTTGAAAGTAGGGGCAGCATGGGGAGAGAAGAAACTAAATCACTGAGTAATGCAGGAAATGAGGGTGGGTCGGGACTATAGAAAACAGATCACCCAATCAGGAGGTCTTGACAATACCAGCTTCTCCTTCACCACACCTTATAGAGGTCACCAAGTATTTATGTCTTATTGCTCCATCTTATATCCATGATTACCATTTCTACAGAGGAGGTAGATCTAAAGCAAGTATCCTTTCAGTTTTATTCAAACGTATGATGAGAAGACTTCTGCTTTCAGAAATAGACAAGTAACAAGGGTAAATGTGGTTTTCTACCTTAAAGAGACAACACTGACAAAATGTATGAAACAACCGTTTTCAGCATCAATCCACAGGCAGCTTACAAGAGTGAATTTGAGAGGAGAAAACCAATAGAGTGGCCTTACCATTCCACAAGCTCACTACCTAGAAGGAGCATTCAGGCTAAGGTAAAAGGCTAGGGCTAAAGAGGGAGAGGCAGAACCATGAAAATCAGAAATTATTCTCCATCCTCCTATTCAGAAGAGCCAAATATGGAATGGAAAATTCAGAATATTCAGTTGATGAAATAAAACATAACCGAAATAAAAATTTCCACATTAACATTTTAAATTGTAGAAGAAAGAATTTAACAACAAAACAAAAGCAAAAATCAAGTCGATGCATCAGGAAGCTAATGCTAGGATATAAAACACCAAAATATGATGTAAAGATAATCTACAAAGCTCAGGAAATAACATATCAAAATTCACATTTGCAAAACTAAAAGGATACATCTGAAACTAAATTATTTTGATATATCCACATACATACATTCAACAAGGATGTGTTGGCATTCACAGAGCATAACATCATATAATAATATAATTGAAAACAAAGTAGATATCAAATTTTTAAAAAGTTGACATCAAATGATCAAGAAGTCATTCTTTATGTAAGCTGTTAATTTTAAGGCAAAAATGCATCAATTTTAGATATCAATGTAGAAAGTGAAAGTCACCTTCTATAGAGAAAAATAATAGCAGGTTGTTCGACATTTTCTTCAGCAAACAATTAACAGTGTTCTAAAAAGAGAGATTCCCAAAACTCAGGCCAATTTGTTTCTTATTTGTTTTGTAAATAAGCAAGCAGCTTGTGATATCATAATGTTAGGACTTTATATCAGTGGAAACTAGAAAGACCATACATGAGTGGACACCAATATACCATATGTCAAAGTTTTAAAGATTTTTGTCTGAGTTTATATGTGGTGTGTGTGTGTGTGTGTGTGTGTGTGTGTTGATAAATAGGACCTTTATTTCCTTAGCGTCCAGAACNGTGTGTGTGTGTGTGTGTGTGTGTGTAAAGCCAACAGTTGCAGAGTAAAGCATCTTCTCCATTCCTACCCTGATGAATATATTTTCTTAACAATCTGAAAATTTTTATTTAAACTTAGAGTTTTTCAACAACTTGGAATTTCAAGGAAATCATGAATGGGAGGCCAGAACTATAGGACTCAGGAGTTTGTTATATTTCACACCATAGATGGCCTCATTTGCATATATCGAATGTGTTACTCTATGCATGCAAGCTCTGTATATACTTACCCTGTAACTAGGATGTCTCTTATATCTAGACACCTTCTCAAGGGTAGACTTGGGGATGGTACCTGTGTCAGTCCTTGAAACTGGGTCAAGGTTGTTTGGCAACTGTGATCTCAGGCAAAGTGTGCAGAAAAGAGGCAGAAGCAGAAAGTCCCTTCAGGCTTCTCTCTAGTGTAAAAGACAGGAGCTTGGTACCATTAAAAGTACTTACATGGCGAGGGGATTTTTTTATGATCCAGTCTATTCACTAATGGGAGCTCACCAAGGCCAGCTGGACTGGGACTGATGGAGTCTGTGATCNCAGGGCAGGGAACCCTGACTGCTCTTTGGACTGGAAATGGAAGGGGAGGGTGGATGGGGAGGGGGCAGGAGGTGGAAAATTTTTGATAATAATAATAAAAAGTACTTACAAACTCATCGACTATAGGAACTATGAGTCCAGGGTTAGACTGCAATGTAATATATAGTAAAAATGCTTGGTGGCCATTGTTGTACCTACTTATACATAGAATTTATATTGGATAATTGAGAGAATTACAATTACAGAATAGGTTATAAGTTTTATAAACCTTGTATTATAAATATTACGTAACTAATATTAGTGATGGGAATTAAAAACTGAGTATATTCAAGCATAATTATTTTCTCATATTCAAAAGCAAGAGGTCAATTATTCTTCCTAACACTGGCTCATGCGGCTGAAAATAAATCATAATTACATACTTTCAATGTTGTTCCTTGACTGCATTTCTTACACAGTCAAAATTGTATATTAAAATTAAAACCATATATTTAATTAGGGTGTTTCAATGTATGCTTGCAATCCAAGTAGCTTGGAAATTTAAGCAAGAAGGTTGCTTGATCAAAGTAAGAGCAAATTTGGGCAATAAAGTGAGTTCTAGTCCAGGATGAAAAAGGGTGTGTGAGAGAGAGACCCCCATCTCAGAAAAAGAAATACTTTGGGACAGGGGGGACATCTCTTGGGTGAAGGCACTAAATTGCTAAGCCTGACAACCTTTTGTTTGATCCCTAGAATCCACCTAGTGGGAGGAGAGAGCTGACTCTTGCAAGTTGTCCTCTGACCTCCACATGTGCATCATGGAATATATGTATCCCCACATACAGACACAAACATACAAACAATTAATGTGATAAAGTTTTAGAAACACATATTCAAATCTGACTAAATCCTTCAGTTTCTCTTGTGTTTCCTCTACTGGATGCAGATATTACATTTAATATTCTTTTTATTCTGTCTACCTTCCTCTATCTCTACTGAGCAAATCCCCTATTCGGGAACTCTGTGATAATTTCTCCTGTATTCTTTCAGTTATCTATAAGTCTTCATCAAGAGATTTGTGAGATAATGACTGGCTTATATTCTTGTCTGTAATTGTTTTTGTTAACATCTTTATATTCCATTTCATTGTATTATAGTGAGCACACATGAAATTTGAAATAAGAGTAAAGTCATTGTTTTATCCAGAGAGGCTTGCAAACCACTTTTGCAGACTATTTTTGGTGAGGAAGGTGTTAGCAGAGGCAGAAGACAGAGGAAAACAAAGAATGATAATGAGGGAAAGAGGAATAAGATTATTGACATAATTGTCAAGAGTTGCTATCAGGTCAAAGACTAGGCTGGAGTCCAACTGCTACTCACTTGACTGGACAATTTACGCATTCCTGCTTAGAATATCAAAGAAGACTCAAAGATTGAGGTCAAAGTATTGCCTGCTGATACTTATGATTAACTAACTGTCTTGCTTGAGAAGGAAAACAGGATTCAGAAACAAAGCTGTCTTGGACTCAGATCTCCCAGCATCTCCACTTGACCTTGGGTGCGGAACATTTCAGTGCATGCAGGCGTGGTGAGAAGCAGCTACACATGAGAGCTCTAGAAAATGAAACAGGGGAGTAGATGCCCTCGTGGGGCCCCTATCTAGTCTCTGAGTAACAAGGAACGGTCTCTAATATGTGCTCTGCAATCAGTCCTTTGCTTACTCTCTGTAAACAGCAAACCGGGAGCACATATCAGCAAAAGGGCCGGAAGTGAAGGTCCTGAAACACGCTGAGAGTCACCAGGTTCCTAGCTGATAGGGCACTGCAGGGAACAAAACAGGAAGAAGAAGAAGAAGAAGAAGAAGAAGAAGAAGAAGAAGAAGAAGAAGAAGAAG
>LOEQ01006281.1:71367-85044 GCA_001685075.1 Bramus lutescens | reverse complement strand
AGAAGAAGAAGAAGAAGAAGAAGAAGAAGAAGAAGAAGAAGAAGAAGAAGAAGAAGACTTGGAACGACAGAAGTAGAGATAAAAGAGAATCAAGCCGAAGACCATGGGGTTAAAACCTGCAAAGAATTAGACTACTGCCAAAATAGATCAGCTTGAGAGCCTTGAAACAACAGCTTCATCTTTTTAGATATATGCATCTGGCAGTTTCATTTTGAATTGAAATTTGATTTCAGGAGGTGTTGCTATTTTATGAGACACGTTAGATTCAACTATTGAAATAGCAATTTTCTGCGATTTCGTATTGCCTGACCTAATATCGATCTTCCTGTCTTACTGCTTTCCCCTAGTTAGATAAATTTAGGTTCTAACTTTGTCCCAGCTACGTTCTAGTTGTGTGGGCTCTTGGAAAAAATCCTCTAAAGAATTTGCTTTCCTTATGGAGAGGGAGAAAATAATAACATCTGTATACTAGGATTATGGTAAAGATTAAAGAGTTAGTGTTTATCAATATTTAGCCCATGAAACATTAAGTTGCACCCTTTCCTTCTGAATTACAGCTAATTGAAGCATTGTATCACACCCTGCCATGGAAATTCCTCCCTGACTTTTCAGTGCCTTTGAAATCCAGTCAACTTCTATGAATGTCTTTTTAGTATAAAGTTTTTCATCATTATTGCTTCTTTCACCAACCCAGTTTTGCCTCTTCATAAATCCTGCATGCTTTTAAGATTCTTATCAATTATGAAGTCATCCTATTTCTTAGCAAGTCACATTGGCCAACTCTTCCTTGACTTGAAACAGTAGCTTCCCATTTCCCAATTTGTCTCCCTCCATCTTCCTAGTACATGGCATTTCTTCATGGAGATCTCTGGACCAGTCCTATGATGGTTAGGAATGACTGAAGATCTCTCACAGTAAGTGGGGTTTTGCCACTCAATTTACTCACCATCTTTAATGCTGTGTGTCTTTCCCCCAGCCTCTGTGTGTGTGTGTGTGTCTTTCTATCTTCCTCCGTTCATCCTTCATTTCCTTTTTTTGATAAAATCATATCTAGAATAGTTTATCAATTTTGGAAAACATGAGAAAGAAAACAAAAAAAGTTTTCATATTCAAAAGTCAGTATCAACTAGAAATTATATAATGTTCATATTCAAAAGTCAGTATCAACTAGAAATTATATAATGTTCATATTCAAAAGTCAGTATCAAGGAGAAATTATAAACTGCAACTTTCCTCATATGCATACCCACCCAACTGTCTTTACGTTTTGTCCCTTTCTCTGTAAAGCTGCAGATCCTATAGAAAGTAATGTGACTCAAATTCTGCTTCATGACCTTGTACCTCATCATTTTTTTCATTTCTTGTGGTGTGTATGGAGGAAGGACTGATATGGGAGCAGTGAAAGAGATATCTTAATTGAGGGAGCCAAATCTGTATTTAAGTTTTTCTTTAGGAAATGGATTTCTTGTGGGTCTTGTCTACATCTAAAATTTTTGAAAAAGGTATTAACATTATTAAATATTGGAAACTTTGTGTCTTTTTAAAATAATGAAAGGTGTTTTAGGGTGAGAACATTAGCATTATAAAGTACACACTGGTATTATTCTTTTGACTCTAATTTTTAACCAATATATTCAAATATATTTGAGTGGAATTTAAGCATCAAAATGATCTGGTACTTAAAAACATTTTCATTTTTTAAAGATTTATTTGTTATATACATAGTTTCATACCTGTATGTACACCTGCATGACAGAAGAGGGAAGCAGATCTCATTACAAATGGTTGTGAGCCACCATGTGGTTACTGAGACTTGAACTCAGAACCTCTGGAAAACAGCCAGTTCTCTTAACCTCTGAGCCATCTCCCTAGCCGTTAAAACTTTCTAATTAATTCTTCCTTAATGGTTAAAAATGCAGCAATAGTTATTCACTATTGTCAATAAGAGATAATGAAACTGACCCAATCAACTACAGAAAAAAAGTTTATACAATTTTCATTAATAAACCTAGACAGATTAGCTGGCTTTTTATAAACTCTCATTCTTTTTACCTTTGTGTGTGCTTTGTGTACACTGATTGAAGTTAACTAGAGTTGTATAACTATTATAGAAGCGATAGTCAATTAATACCTTAGATGACAGTTAATTAAAGGTAAAGGAAAACCTGACACCACGGTTGAGAAATCATAAATCTCTCAAGGCACTAATGCCAAGACAGTGACAGAAATGAAAATGAACACATTGCTTGGAGAGAACCGTAAACAGAGGGCTCAAATGCCTCCAATAACATCCCAATGAATAGAATAAGAAAAAGATAGACAGAGAGAAGAGACAGAAGTGTGTGAGTTTGGTAGAGCACATATATATCTCTCCTCTGAAGAGGCCTGGACCTGTAGTTGCCAAAGTCAACTTAATGTACCTGTTGAACCACATGACTCTATATTTGCTGTGTGTCCTCTCCTACTCCAAGAATCTCATATATCATGTTCCTGAGATTAGAAGGAATCACTGTTCTTGTTCATCTCTGTATAACATATATTTTTATATGTCTCCTTGTAGGGGCTAGTCTGGGAGTAGAGCCACCAAGACAGTTGCCAGCATAACTTATTTTATCTACTTTTTTCATATTGTCCAGGAGGCTTGGGGCTATGTAGGAGTTTGGGACTGGCACCATCTGGAAGTCTTGATTTAGGGACTGTAGGGTGGAGTTTTAATCTCTGTGATGTTTCTTAGATTCTCAGGTGAATCTTGTAAATGTTTAAATGTGAGAAACACACAGCCTAGCACTTTTTTTTTTCAGGAAATGAAGAAATTTGATATACTTTCTAGAGTAGGACAAATTTTATTTTAATTCTTTCAATTTATAATTTCAAAATATACTTTTATGTATTTTGTATTAAACCTTTAGTTTTTCTTATACTCCAAGGAAGAATCACATTAGAATTTTCGGGGGAATTTAGTTCAACTTGTAACAACACACAAATCATTGTTTTATAATGCTGTATATGTGTATTACACAAATATTTGCAAGTCTCTATTTTATCAAAGTTTCTCTTATTTTCACAAGTGGGATTGTTAGAGATAGGTATTTTACATGCCTAATTGTTTCTGTGAGGTTTTCTTTACTTTTGATATACTATAATAAAAGAAATAATATTAGTGTATTTTGTATGTAAACCTCTCACCATCTACCAATCTATTAGCGTCAACATCTATTGGGACTCAAGTCAAAAAATCTGGCCTCTGAACCAGTCAAGGTGCTCATTATTAGATGAGAGCCAGCCACAGAGAAGAAAGATATCACATTGTCTGCAGGAAATAGGATGCCTTTGGATAGTGAGGCTCATGAAACACTGCTCACAGAAAAGTGGGCAGCACAGTTCCCTTCCCTGCAGGATCTCAGGTTTATTCTTTGTCTTGGTGCACATGAAAGCACATGCAGCACACTGGAATCAGAGTGGGAAAGGAGGAAAGTGAAATGGGCCAAGGAGAGAAGTGATACAGTGTTGTTCTCCAAATTCCTCCTCAAATCATTTTGTGCTTTGTCCTTAGAGCTGAAAAACCCTACTCCAGGTTGGAAACAGAGTGTTCTGAGTTTCATGGAATGCCAATAAAGTCCAGTCATAATTTATTAGAATTGCATTCCTTCATTCTTTCTTGGATTTCTCCCAATAATGACCTATATGTGGTTCTTTCTGGTTAGTTTGTTTTCTACACATAAATTACTTTTCTTAGGGAAGAACTCTTAGATAAAATCTATCCTGTTTCTGTATGTGAGAGCTGGTTTCTTGGATGTATTTATGTCATGAAAATTCATGAAGCTGCCTCTGTTTTCTATGGAACCTTTTATATAGTAATGTTTTAAGCCCCTCAACAAATGTCATGACTTTGTGTTTCTCCAATTGCACAGTATATAGGAATTATCTGGAAACTTACTAACAGTGCACACTCTCAGGATCTGCTGTTGCAGAGATTCTGATTCTGCTCCTCAGGTGAGGTGAGATAAGCCCTACACCCATGATTTAGCTGAATGCCACAGATGATGCTCAAGCAGGAGGCTCTCATTAGGTTTTTCAGCACTGTTGCATGCATTTTTCTCTAGTGTTCTTTAGTACTTAAGGTTATTGGGGTTGATAAAAATCTAAAGAAAAATGAGTTTTTTCCTCTTCTCTCCAGACAGACTGCTCCTGCTGTACTTCAAATTTCAAAGGAAATCTACATAGCTCACAACTGGATTCTTCAATCCAACTAATGTATGGAGCTGAATTAACTAAAATGCGCCTTGTGCTTGTGTAACTAGTTTCTTTCTCTAAGGGCCTCCTCCATTGCCCATACCATGGCTTCATCTCTGTTTTAATGAAGAGTTACACAATATGCATAATATGTACTTAAAATCACAATAATGTAGAAATGTTCATGGAAGTAAATCATAGAGTTTTGAATTTTCAAGGAAAATGTCAGCATAGTAAAAGTGGTAGTTGAAAGAAAATTTACCAGAGTGGATGTAAATTTGTAATTAATACTAATGCTAGCTTGCATCTTCTGTCATTCATGTACTATCATCAGTATCTCTGAATATTAGAACTGAGATTAGAATGGCTTTCATCCAGATTCTGTTCCTGGAATTTTGTGTGTTCAGGAAGAATCCAAACTCCCTGAAGGTATCATACCCACATGCAGCTTTAATACACAAAAAGATCTTGGGAAATGAGAAATTCATTCTTCATAAGACCAAAGCTCAATTGCTGTGCTGTAGTAATATAACTTACAGTATGATGAACTTTGTCAATTTTCAACATAAATAAAAATGAAATATTAGTTTGATTATATTAGTTTCATAATCTTTTAAACTAGAGTTTTATGCCATAATAGATATATGCACAGTGTTTTCTTTATTCAATTTTGGATTATGAAATAAGGACTGAATATGAACTTCAAAAAAATAATTTTCTTTAATTTTTTGAAATAACACCTAAATGTATGTATTTTTATGCTTATCTATATATGTATAAAAACAATCACAAGTAGTACATGAAGATGGGAAAGATGTGGGATGTGAAATTAGGGGGAATTGAAGGGAGAAAATGTGGATGATTATGATTAGTATATATTGTATAATTTATGAAACTTATCTATCAAAGAGTAAAAAAATTTAAAGAAGAATTATCAACTAAAATATTTGAAACAATTTATATTTAGGCCAGAAATGTAGCTTATCTAGACATAGAATTGCTCCCTTTGGTTTTAAAAAGATACGTTTGTTCATGGTTATTGAACTGAGTTAATGCAAATATAAGCATTCATAATTTATACGGTGAGCCAAGCAGAAGAAGTAGTTCTGAAAACTTGAGTAATATGTAATGAATATTATCTCACAGGATACTGAATCTCCTAGAATATATGAGAAATTTAGGGAAATTAGCAGTTTGTTGTGTTAGCTTTGTGATTCCAAATAGATAGCAATGTAACATTATGAATGAATTGATCAATGTATTTCTGAGAAGATAAAGAGCAAGGTATGTACCTCACTGAATGGGAGAAGGATGGTAACAAAGGTGGCAACTGTAATCTGTTCTGATGTTGAGTTAGGAACAGAATTGCATCTCTAAAAGCACTAACGTTTTTATTTATTCATATAATAAAATATCTTAAGTAGATTTTATTAAACACACATCTAGGATACATAGTAAATAAGTTCCGGTTGCAAGGGACTTAGGGGTAAGAGAAAAACATTATACAAACAAGAGCAATACAAAGATTCAAATAAATAAGCCAATAAAATGTATGTTAAGCAGTGGTGGTGCAAACCTTTAATAACAGTACTTTGGAGGCAAAGCCAGGCAGATCTCTGAGTTCAAGTCAGCCTGGTCTACAGAGGGAGTTTCAGGACAGCCAAACCTATAAAGAGAAATCTTGATTTAACAGAAAAAAAGAAAGGAAGGAAGAAAGGAAAAAAGAAAGATATAAAGAGAATAAAGAAGGATGGAGGAAAAAGAGAAAAAAATATGTAGCTTCAATGAGGGGGGAAATTGGGACCCGCAAACAAATGGAGGATTTTTAGTGCCAGGTAAAGCATGATTCAGGGGGCTAAGATCTCAGATGATCAATGGTCACTGATGCCACCCTGGGCTAGTGACTTCCATGTTCTTTTTTTTTTTTCTCACAAACTCAAAGAATGAATTTTCTAGAAAGTGGAACATAATTTCAGAGAGGAGTTTTAGTATAGCCAAGAGCCTAAGTAAAATGGAACAAGTAGGGATGCTGTTTAGTAGATCTCAAGAAAGGTTGCTACTGATCATCTCTACATAGAGTTACTGAGGTTTACATAGGAGAAGCATACTAGTGCAGATTTTTTTCTTCCACAAGATGTTCATGGGTCTCTCCATCCAAGTGTCTGTATTTGAGCTTGGGGGTTCACCTTTCAGGACCAATGAAATATCTGAGCCTGCATAGCTCTCACACAGATGTGCTCAGTAAGTTGCTATGTCAAAGGAGAAGAAGAAAAATAAGAAAGACATTGATGTGATATGTCCTTCTGTATATGTGTTGCTTTTATTGGTTGATGAACAAAGCTGCTTTGGCCCATGGCTTAGCAGAGTAAAGCCAGGTGGGAAAGCTGAACAGATATATATATAGAGAGAGAATAGGTGGAATCAAGGAGACATCATGTAGCTGCCAAAGAAGAAAGATGCTGGAAACCAGTAGGCCACAACCTCAGGGTGATACACAGATTAATAGAAATCAATTAATTTAATATGTAAGAGCTAGGTAGGAATATGCCTAAGCTATTGACCAAACAATATTGTAATTAATATAGTTTCTTTGTTATTATTCAGGTTTGAGCAGCCAGGGAACAAACACATAATCTCCACTTACAAAATGCTGTCCACCTTCTGGGGCATGGAGCCACATGAGACCTAAAAAAATCTTTAAAAAAAGAGGGCTTCTAGACCCACAAAAATGGGAGCCAAGCACAGCTTCTTGGTAGCCACATATTTTCAGATAGCATAGCTCCCACCTAACTGTCCCAGAGCTGGCAGTGAATGTACCCCTGCCATGTTAAAAGGCCAAGAAAGGTGGAGCCAATATCTAGGGATGCTGCAACCACACTGCTTACCATTTTAAAAGTGTTCTTTGTCAGAAAAGAATTTCAGATACATAAAAGGACAGATTCAGACATAAAAGACCTCTAAATGAAACACAATGTGTTTGAAAAATGTATGTAGGCTTGGGAGAGAGAGGTAAAAGAATATAAACAATTATAAAATGAAGTAAATAGTTTTAAAAATAAAACAGTCTTTAAAGAGACAGTAAAACTAACATAAAAGAGTACAGAAACATAGATTAAGAGAGTAAAGTAATTTTTTAAAAAGCCACATAAAGATGGAAAATACACAGAGAATCTGGATTATGTATATTGTGTTTTCTTTAAAATTTTTGACTGCAGAGAGATGTTTGATTCTGGGGGCTACAAAGCCAAACTAGCATTTGCATTTTAAAGGTATCTTGACTTCAAAATTTGAGTCTAAGGATATGTTTCTTTGGAAAAGAGGTTTTGCTTTTGTTTCCCCAGAAGATGAGAACTTGTGACTTCCTTCAAGGCTAATGTGGTTTTATGGAACAAGACCCCCCAAAAGATCTCCTGAACCCTAAAAATACTTCACCTGAAAACAACAGGAAGCAGTTTGGAGAAAATTATGCCCAATTTCTGAAAATGATTGTTTATAAATATTTTCATTTAAAGAGAGATATGATACAGAGATGAATACTTTTCAATGGTATAGATCTTGGTCTATTGATACAAATTTAAGGTTGATTTTGTTACACTATGTATATGTATTTCTGCTTTGTTTAAAGTATTATGTTTATACAGCTCATTTATAAATGCAATATATAAATAAAAATTATGGATTAATATATAGCCATCTATAATAGTCAAACTGTAGAGTACAATCAATCCAAAAGATCTACATGTCTGATATATTTCAGATGGATAGGTAGTCTTTAAACCTTTCAAAGATCTACTGAACATGGCATTTAAAATGTTTTAAGAACTTAGACTTTTCTCAACAGTGAGATATGTCTGCTTCTGGCTACACCAATTAATTCAGAGAGGTTGATGGGCATAGAAGAAACTTGTTATGGAATTTGCCTTTAATGTGACAAGGCTGACCATTTGGGCAAGAAACTGCTACCTGATGGTATGCTGTATGGACTGGACATGCAGGACCCACAGAAAAATGACTGCTGAACTTTCTAAAAGACAGGATGGTCCTTCAGAATTCCTGCTTCACAGAAGAACCACAAGACACAGAAGAATTTGACTGACAAAAATGCCAATATAGGCAAAGCAGCCCTTCAAATTTCATGCTTCATGGAAAATTCTGCAAGATATTATGGACCTATAGACTGAATATGGATGCCCAAATGTTGCAGAAGAACTTTGTTTGACTCTACTGGCACCATGATGTCTTCGTCAATTCTAGAGTTTTAGAAGTAACTTACAATGTACTTCCTATTTACTTAGGTAGTATTATATCCTTCTGGAGTCTTTGACTGAGTTGAAGACTAGATACAGTTTTCCTTGTTTATGGTAAAAAAAAAAGATATAAAACTTTAGACTCAAAATAGATATTATAACTATAACTCTTGCTTAATAACTGTTTTGTATATGTAATTTTGCTATGTTAAAGTTCAAGTCTTCCTTTTTAATTAGGCAGTAAAAGGGAGATGATGTGTGATGTCCTTCTGTATATGTGTTGCTTTTATTGGTTGATGAATAAAGCTGTTTCAGCAAATAGTTTAGCAGAGCAAAAGCCAGGTGAGAAATCTTAACAGAGAATCATAGAGAGACTAGGTTGAGTCAAGGAGATGCCATATAGCTGCCAAAGAAGAAATATGCTGGAAACTTACCGATAGGCTACATCATCATGTTGATACACAGATGAATAGAAATGGGTTAAGATGTTAGAGCTAGCTAGGGATATGCCTAAGTTATTGGCCAAACAGTGCTGTAAATAATATAGTTTCTGTGTTATTATTCTTATCTGAGTAGCCAGGAAACAAACAACCAGTCTCCACTTACAAGAGAACATGAACCAATGCCCCTAAATATTTTTGGTATTTCTTGCCCCTGGCCAGGACAAAACTGTTGATAGAACCAAAGATGTTTTTAGCTTCTGGTCAAGACAGAACTCACTATTGAGGATAAAAAGTAGAATGCTTGTTTTTGAGGTCTCTGCTCCAAACTATATATTTCATGCTCCTGTTGCTACCATAGGTTAAAGTAATGGATCTTGTGTATAAATCTATTTTAATTTGGAACCTCCGGTATTTTGTAAAATGTATAGCACTGAATGTCTAATCCTCTGTACCTCAGGTTCCACCCTCCCGCTGTGTGTGTCCATGTGTACATTTGAAGGAGAGTGGTCAGTGCCAAGTGTCTTCCTCAGTTAACCACCCCCTTATTTATTTTCAGGACAGGGTCTTTTAATGAAACTATAACTTGCTGACTCAGTGAGACTAGCTAGCCAGTGGTCCCTAGGGTCCTCCTTTCTACACCCTGCTACTGCTGGAATTGCAGTTGAGTGCCCGGGCTCAGATTTTTATGTGGGTGCTGGGGATCTTAATTCAAGCTCTCATGACATACTGCAAACACCAGATCTGCTGAGTCATTACCCTAGTCTGAATATCGAGTTTTATTTGTTTATTTATTATTTTTCTTTTTACTGAAAATAGATTTTTTTCATACAAAATATTCTGATTACAGATTCCCCACTCTTTTCTTCTCCTAGAACTTCCTCACTTCCCTACCCACCCAAATATAACCCTTTCTTTTTCTCTCTCCATAAGAATGCAAATAGGAATCTAAAAAGGAAATAATAAATTAAAATAAGGTATAGCAAAAAATAGAATATTACAAAGTAAGCAGAAAAAAGAGACAAAAAGCACAAGAAATACTTTTAGACACAGAGACACACATGTTTACACACATAAAAATATCATTAAAAAACCAGAAATTATAATCACATAGACTTTGTAAGGTGTAAAACACGAACTAAAGTTATGACAAAGCATTATGAGACACGCCAAAGAACCTCCAAAATGCCGTTGAGTTCCTTGGTCATCTACTGATAACATAAGGCCTGCCTGTAAGAGTGGTTTGACTATCCAGTGAGACTCTTGGAGAACACTAATTTGTCATTTGCGAGTGTGTTGAGATAGTTTGTGGGCTAGGATGGGAGCTTGTGTCTACTTCTGCAACCCAGCTCCACATAAGACTGAAATCTCTTTTTAGTACCATCCTCTTATAACAAATAGTTGAGACATATTCAGTCGTGGCCCCTTAGAATCATGTGGTTGGTCAAGCCTCCCAGCTGATTTGAACAAAACAATGCAAGAAGCTGGCAAATTAAAACTGTGTCCCTGTGCCACTTCTGCTGTGTCTCGGGGTTGCCTCCCTGTTAGAGACTGCAAGATCTCTGACCTGCTCTGTGTCTAAGAACTTCTGGTCTCATGATGGTTAGATAAAAGTCAATTGAAATCTTTAAAACAAATGTGTTGTATTTTGTCTTTTGTCTCTGGTGATTCCAAAATTCTATCAAGTCAAATACCATTTAATAGAATCATTTAAGGAACATTTATAATTTTTATTGGTTCAACGTACTGTGGGGCAGGATAAATTCATATTAGCACACTTATTTCTCTTGGTTTCATTTGTTTTTGTTTTTCTTTCCTTGATTGAGATTTTGAAATATCATGGCCATTTTATCTAAGAATTTCAGTTATCTCAAATAATTTTTAATTATACTGAGTTTGATATGAAAATTATCTTCCCTTTATTAGATGTGTAGCTAAATGTTTTAGATAAACCATATATAAAGAACACTAAATATAAGGCAAGAGATGAGCTCGCTAACATGATGAACTTAATATAGAAACTCTTTATGACTTTCTAAAGTCATATATTATCAAACTCTGACCCTAAGCCATCAGAAATCTAATTAGAATCAGATTAAAGTAAAATGTATTGGGAATTAAAAGAGATGAGATATGTTACTGATACTACTGTAAAAATTGAAAGTGAAGGCAATTTAACATTGTTTAAAAGGATTTTTGCTCAGGTAGATCTCAGTATGGTAAACTCCATAAGACTGCTTCTTGGGAGGATGCTATTTCTTCTGAGTAACCAGTGTGACTTTGATGTCTTCTGCAGTGCTCTTATCATTGTTTGTTTTTCATAAGTCTTTCCCAAAAGTGGCAAACATTTTCCCCTGTCTGCTTCACAGAAGGTAATAAAGAGGTTGACTGTGATTAAAAGTGTAGGACTTATTATCCTTATCCGGTTTTGTCAAATTTATGTTTACATAGTATTTGTACTTACATATTGAAACTTGGGTTAAGCATGGTATCAGTATGGTGAGAAAAGAAAGGAAAAAATATGAAAAATCAAACATATTTGCTCAAAAAAGAAACCTTAACTGGACGGTGGAAATGTATGTCTTTAATTCCAGCATTCGGGAAGCAGAGGCAGGTGGATCTCAGTGAGTTCGAGGCCAACCTGGTCTGCAAAGCAAGTTCCAGGACAGCCAGGGCTACACAGAAAAACCCTGTCTCATAAAACCAAAGGAAAAAATATAAATATAATTTAAAAAAATAACAAAAATTAGAAACCCTCCCTTTTGCAAAAACATGTCTTTCTTGAATTACAAATTTTTTTGTTGTTTGTTTTATTTTCTTTTCCCTTAGGACTACTGATAAACCACATTCTAACATCCCTGGACTTTATGGTGTTTTCTCTAGTTCTCAATTATCTCCCTCTTTCCCTTTTGATATTAAATCATTTGATTGTCAGTCTTGAATTTTATATCAGTTATATGACACATATTATGTCCTAGGAAAGAAGGAGTCCCTGCACTGACCTTGGATATTTTTAAGAAAACAGAACATGTGTTTCTCTCATGTATCTTAGTTTTGCCATTTCACCATCACTGGTACCTTAGCAAGGGCTGAGAAAAATCAGTGTTGGTTAACTCTTCCTTTTTAGCTGTGTAAGTGATCAGAAATGATTGATGTAGACTATGTTTGCCTGCTTATTTAAATTTTGTTTTCAAGAAACCATTCCCACATCAGTTAATAATCAGGGAATTCTTTGAGTTTACAATTTGTCGCAAGACAGTTTCTTAGATATGACATGTTTCTTTCCTTTGCCTAATATCTACTTGGTATGTTTGTTTTCTACACAGTAGCTTTGTGAAATTTAGTGTGCTTCCTCCATCGTCTTTAGTTAAAATGGAAAGAATATTAGGTATTCTTATTTACTGGTGAACTCGAACACAATATATACTTTGCACTAAGTCCTCCATCCTTGAAATCTGTCTCCTAAGTAGGAGATATTTGCACTGTAAATTCTCAAGGGAAGCTGACCGTTTCCCATAGTTCTTTAACAGGCAGATGAAAGGCATGCTGTTCCTTTCCCATGAATACCATTAGTCTTTGTAACCCGTTATGTAACACAATGTCTTTTGAGCAATACCTGTTCCCTTCGCAATCACTATTTATGCTTTCTGATATTTACTCATATTCAGAGACGGCTTTCAGATCTATCCAATGCTTTTTCTCTACCTGGGAACCATCATCATCCTTAATAATGTAAGTACCTATGGAGATAGGCCACATTACCCTTGATCCTAATAATTGACATGGTATTTCATCTATTTCAGTATTGTTGTCTACCCCAGTTTACATATAGACATTTCCAATTTTTAAGAAATTACCATCTCCAAATCTTAAAGTATTTGATAGAACTCTCTTTGCACCTTCATAGTCATCTGTCAGTATTTAGTACTGTTTTCTGGTACCCATAAATTTGACCCCCCTCCACATTGAATTCCTCTGCCATTTGCTTTCAGTTAATGGAGTATGCTAGTTAGAAAAAGGTGAAGAAAAGTACTTACTTATTCCTCTGCCTCTCCCACTCCTCTATGCAGAGCTTCTTTTGACTCTCTGGAGGTCCTGTCAGTGTAGGAATTCCCTGACGGAAAAGGTGCCTATTTCCTTCATCAACATCTTCACACGGAGCTATGATTAAAACAACTTGATGTCATCCCCAGTGACCTATGTTTCCCTACAATTTCATTATGCTGTCATTGTATACATATCTGTGAATAGTTGCTCAATTAAATACTTCTGTACTTACCTCTTTTGAGAATCCAATGTGTTTCTTAATGGGACATTGTTATCCCAGTCTTCTTACTGTTATTTCCAACACAAATTAATTCAGCCTATAATTTTCAGTCTTCTTTTTTGTAATCCTTCTATCTTATATTCTACAAAATCTGAGTTCTGCAAGAATTCATCATTGTATTTTTATATCCTAATATCTTAGGTGTCTATCACTACAAATCCTTAGTCCTATATATCAATTAGGCTTCCAATAAGTTCCTGGTATACATATTCCAATGATTATTAGAACACAACTTCCTTACTACTTTTATTTTCAGAAAATGCTCTGTCATTTTATTATATGAGAGAAACCAAACTCCAGTTAATACCCCCTAATCTGTATAGATTAAGATGTTTTGCCGTTTGAATATATGTAAGGAAGTTCCAAGGGAAAATGGCCAAAAATTCAATCCAGAATCATTTAAGGAAAGGTTTTTTTCTCTTTAATATTT
>LOEQ01006281.1:51994-62855 GCA_001685075.1 Bramus lutescens | reverse complement strand
GATAAGGAAAATGTGGTACATTTACACAGTGAAGTACTACACAGCAGAAAAAATAACATCTTGAATTTTGCAGGCAAATGGATGGAGCTAGAAAACAATCATATTGAGTGAGGTAACCAAGACACAGAAAGACAATTATCATTTGTACTCACTCATAAGTGGTTTTTAAACACAAAACAAAGAAAACCAGCCTACAAATCACGATCCCAGAGAACTTAGACAGCAATGAGGACCCTAAGAGAGACATACATGGATTTAATCTATATGGGAAGTAGAAAAAGACAAGACCTCCTGAGTAAATTGGGATCATAGGGGCCACAGGAGAGAGTAGAAGGGGACGGGAGAGGCAGGGAGGGGAGCAGAGAAAAATGTATAGCTCAATAAAATCTATTTTAAAAACTTTGATCCATGGAATTTAGCTATTAGATCAACGTGATACCACTTGTTAAATTATATATGCCTGTTATGTTGAAATTTTAGGCTGGCATGAGTATTTGAATTTTCAAAGCTTTCCTTTTACCTGAAAATGTTGTCTTAGAAATATTTGTAATATAACCACCCTCTGTGAAAGACTAGAAATCACTAGATAAACCTCCAGTCAGCTGTTATTATTTGTGGGAAAAATCCCTGAATACTAGCACAATAATGCATAGATTACACTTTAGAGTCTAGGTATTAACTTTAGCACACTTTCAAATCTATTTCTCTGTGATACTAAATATACTTATGAAATCCATTCTTGCAAATACTGGCATTTGGAGATCACCTGAAGAAACCATCAAATTTCTGGTCACTCGCCTGCAAGTAACATGAGCCTACATGAACATACAGAAGCTATGTGCTTGCTGAGCAGAAAAGCTTCTTGTTACTCATTCTATTTTCCCTCATTTTTAGACTTTTTCTGCTTTTAATGAACTATTTGGTATAATTGGTTTATCTTTTTCTAATGTATCATACTGATGCTTCTAAAATAGGTTTTGGTTGGTCTAGAGTCTGCAAAATACATTTTTATTCTAAATATATTTTCAAACATTATTATGCTTCTACATCGCACGTAATACAAGATTCAGTATTTTAAATTTATTAAAGTTTTAGTATAAGGAACTTGTAAATAAAAAAAATCGCATAGCAAAATTAACCAGACCCAAATTCTATACATCACAATGAACTTTATGCGTTAGAAACGGAGTATTCTCAATGCCTTTCTCCTAGAACACCATGTCAACCATTCTCCTTATCATTAGGCTGTAGTCAATACACAGCTAGTACTAAACTACCGTCACGCAGTGCCCATTTAGATCAATTAAAGATCATAAAATGATGCATTTTGGTTTACCTTCTTTTTTCTTTCTCCCTTGATGTAGATGCAAGGGTCTGACCTGTATGCTTCCTTCTTTGACTTACATAATCTTTGTTGACTTTCTTGACCTCCATAACCACACTACTGCCTTTAATGCACACCTTCCCATTTTAACTGCATTTCTCTATTATTTCATGATGTGTAATATTCCTCTGCAATCATAAACTTAGGAAGTCAGGGTTCCTCTATTATTTTTCTCTTATGGTTCTTGACACAGATAGTGCATAGACAACTTTGAATTTACCAGGATTGAGCATACATTCGCAGTCTTTTACCATGTTGCTCTGTTTCTGGTATTGGAGCAGAGTATGGGCTTTGAAATTATTTCTCCAATGGGTTCATCTCTCCCGTCAGAATGTTATTCCATAATGGAGATGCTTTGGAGAACATTATTATTTTAAGGCTATTTAATCAGAATATTAACATGGTTTATAGTGTGCATTTTGGAAGTTACGAGAAAAAACACATATATTAGGGACCGTGTGGAGGAGGTGATACAGATTTCAGCCATTGCCACTAAATGCTCACAGGGTGTAAATAACTCCTAGTCTCTGCCCACACTGGGATGAGGTTGAAGAGGGAAACTAGCTCACTCAGCTTTTGTTTTGTGTGATTCTTCTCTTAAATTTGCATGTTGATTTTCAAGAAAATTTGATGAACAGAGTTTTGGAGATGCTTGCAATAAATATTTCTATAGAAACAACAATGGTTTCCTTAGAGCTTTCAGGAACATTGTCAGTGGGGGTTAAATACCATTTTGTGATTTGGGTTTCACAATACGGTGTTATTGTTTTAATGACTCAGAAACATTGTTCTAATAAATGAGCATATAATGCTTACTTTTAACAATTTTTTCTAATAATTCTTCTGTCTTAGCTACAACTGTGAATTAATCTAAAATGCTCCCTAGTGTGGGAAATAATTTCCTTTCTGTTGGCATCTTGTTTCAGTTCGGTGGATGTAACTTTTACTAATTTTGGCTCATCCTTTTTTCTTTTCTTAATTCATGATCAAAATCTTTTCGTTGGCATTCAGAGATTCTGTTCTTTGGTTGAGGAAGCTCATCGCAACAGTTTCTTCTATCTTGTCTGGCTCTTTCATTCCTTCCTTCTTGGCTTCTGGGCCTTTGAGCCAGGGTCACGTGTATCTCAGGCTGGTCTCAAAATCCCTATACAGTTGAGGGTGACCCTGAACCCCTGATCCACTTCTTTTGAGGGCTTGATTACAGGTCTGCACCATTGCCTCTAGTAAGACTAGTCCCTTGGTCTAACTCCTTTATTTTGCTGATGTACAAGGGGATGTCTCATAGGGGTCTCACAGTCTCACAGTGCCTCTTGTGTCTAAACATGGTCACACGCAAGGCTCCTATGTATTGTTTCTCTGATCCTCTTTATGGTAAAGGTCTCCTTGGCACAAAGAGTCCATCCCATTAAAGATACACAGTCAGTTCATAAATAAAGCAATGTCTGGCCTTAATGAAACATTTTAACTTTTGGTTGTTGCTTTCAGTATCTTAGAAGGAAATGGAAGTTAGCTCTTAAAAAAAAAAAACCTGCTCCCATTAGTGGCATGCATGGGCTTATGGAATCCTGCACCACAGTAACTGTTTTATTGCTAATTTTATATCTAACCTCGGTGAGCCTTTAGTGAGCATTAGTATGGGGACAAGGTGGTTTAGAGGATTACAATCTAGAAAATATGTAATTTCGCTTTGGTGTTACATCCCACAAGCACCCACTCTAATTACACGGCTCACAATTGGAGAACACTTAAAAGTTTGCAAAAAAAAGCGCCACGTTTTAAAACTTTTAATCCTTAAAATTATGTTAGAAAATAGTCCAAGTATATATTTTTGCATCTGATATACAGGGAAAGAAAATTGAGCTTTAGCGCTCATCTAAGTCTTATGTTGAGAACAGAACACATTTCTTTTAATGTGCAGAAAAACAAATCTTGGGTTCAAAGGGCAGAATCTGAGGCTAATTTTCCCCTCAGAATCCTCTTCCCTTGAGTGTGATAAGTGGTCCTTATTTCCAAGCCTTCCAAATAAGAAAGAAAATATAATTAGAGTTATCCTGTTTTTCTGTGACAATCTGACACTTCTGCAGTTAAATTGTTTGCCTCTCATGCTCTTCTCAGGACTCAGGGATGGGGAGTGGTAGAAAGTCTCTGTCTCCTGGCAAAGCCCAGACACTCATCTTCAGATCTAGTGACTTATACCTGGATCATCTGCCACAGTCTATTCCTTTTATCCCCTTTCACGTACCAATACGCTTTTTATTTCCATGATGTCAAATATCCTGAATTGTTCTTTCAACAATTAATGTCTAGCTTGGGGAATGTAGCTTGCCTAACCTACAGCAGAAATAGCATAATTTGTTAGTGAAGATGAAATCTTGATTTTCTACAAGGATTATAGTCATTTACTGGGTACCTTGAAATACAGAGAAGGAAACAAATGTAATAATGTTTACAGTGAGGAGAGGGGGAATTTCTGGCGCCAGATTGATGACTTCACCATCCCTTTGCTGCTCATTGACATTTAACCTCTGGGTACTGAGTTTTGTCATCAGTGAATTGAGGGCAGTAACGTCACCAACCTCAGAAATGTGCAGTAAGGATTAAGCTCACATAGGTATATAAACTTCTTACACCTTTGCCTCATGGTAGGTGCAGAGGAAGTTAAAATCATGTTGAAATAGTGAGGTGTCGTGTTGTCGAGACTTTCTTGTTTCAGTCATTGAATTAGATGATTTAAACACATTATCTCACTTAATTTTCACTACAGTGTGTTGAGATAAGGGCGGATTTGTTTCATGAAACTAAATAACTGTTTTCCAAGTCACACAGCCAGCAAGTTGCTGTAGCTCTTTGGATCATGTCCTCGGCTTCCATGTAAAATTTGCCACAGCAGAACAGAAAGAGGGCAGATGTAGAGAAATAGAAGAAACTATATTCCAGGGCCCTCTCAGAATTCGAGTGGACTGAAGTAATGTACACAGCCTATGTTTTATTGTGGAAATTATATCAATGTTTTTCTTTGTACATAAGTCTAACCTGCTCAAGTTCCCATAATATTGCTTGTATGTATGTATATTTTCCAGGTTGGCCATTTAGTATTAGATGATCAGTTGGGCTGCTATTCTTTAGGGAAGACTATTTCTCCTCCTTTAAAAATAAAAGATATAGTATATGATACTGATGTTTTTTATTGTAGCCTGCAAGAAGCACTTATTTCAGATCACTTCTTCCATTTGACAGGTTTTTATTTTGAAAGTTGTGAAACTGATTTAATCACAACAGAACAGAATCACAAGAAATGCTTAGCAATGATAATCTGTGATTTTTAAGTGTAAAACTGTTAAGTTGAAAGAAAACATGTTGTAGGATAGAACTGAGGCAAATCTGGAGTTCAGTGAAAGGCAATGATTCATGGATTTGTATTGATTATTCCCTCCATTCATGACATGTGAAGGTAGTTTGTGATCACCAATTATTTTCTATTGATTACATCTCTACAGACTTAATATTTCCATGACATTTTTAGTGTAAATTTGGCTCACTGAGCTTCAAGAGATAGCAATGTTTACTAGAGGTATAATGTTTTAAAGAGCAAATACATGGGAAGCTTTGCTCTATGTGGGATCTTCTCCAGAAAGTTACTTGTTCTCTCTCATTCTCTTTCCTTATTTGTTAAAAAAAAAAACAAGGAGGGTAGGCTGTTTTAGGCTTAGGAAGCGGAAAACTGTAAAAAAAAATACTTTGTCAGATACTATGTATTGCATCAGGAAAAGCTATTTTTCTTAGAAAAGACCTATGAGAAAAAAAATCACAATGATTGGCATAATCTTATTTGGTACCAGTCAGAGTTCCCCAGAGAAACAGAACCAATGGTGTATCAGTCCAGGTTCCAACCTAACTTACAAGGGTTTTCATAGAATCAACCACAAACCTGAGAGGCTGACAGTGCACGTGGTGTAGAGCTTTCGAGAAGGCTGGAAATTCTGAAAGAATTGTCAGCATAGGAGTGGGTCTGGTTTGCAGGTGGGTCAGCATATAGACCTTAGGTAGTCCTTTTATCTTATGTGTTTTAAGAAAAATTATTACTTTGAAGAATCTACGCCTTGGAATGGTTTGATGATACCCACTCATATTATGAAGGTCCATTTGCATTATTCAAATTAGCAGACTATAACCTTTGATGACATTCATGACAACTTTTACAATAACACCTAGGCTAGCATTTGACCAACAAGGTGACCACAAATGATGACGCATGAATTAGCTGTCACACCACAGAACTATACTATTTATATATGTGGTGTTGGGGCCACAAGTGTTCTGGTTGTCTGTACATATAAGAGGCCTTGAACCCATTTCTTAGTTCTTTGGGGATTGTTCGCAGAAGGTGAACCACAGGTAAAGTCACAATATTTGCTGCTGGACTTTCTCATGCTGAAAGAGTCAGTAATTGATAAGTGAACAACTCATACGACAGTAGATGGACATAGGACTGGAAGTACAAAATGTATCCTGACTCTCTCAAAGGCACTCTCCTGTCTTCTCATCTTTACTTTGGCTCAAGTCAAACTCATTTCAGGAGTCAGAGGGTAGTATCCCCACAAGTGTGTCTTTATCGCTGTCTTGAGGAAGAATGGTCTCTTGGATTAGCACTCTGAACTCATTGTTGTGTTAGCCTGATGGACTCACTTTTTCTTAGCAACTGTGATGAATGGCTCATTTCCTGGGCAACTCTGCTTGCTCTCATGTGCTGGACCATCAGTTTCTCATTGAAACCCCATCTGAGATGTAGCTGTGGCCCTGCAGGTAAATGTGGGAGTATCTAATCTCTATTTCTACTGCAGCAACTTAACATGCGTCTCTGAAGAAAGCAAATGCAATATTTTAAGTTTGACATGAAACACTAATGGAGTGCCATATGTGAACACTTTGGAATCATCAGCACTTGTGTTCAGTGGGCCCAGTGCCACTTCTTTGAGGATGTGTATTTTTGAAAGAAAACAAAATAAATATGTATAGACTACCAAAGCCCTATATAACAGCAACAATAATAACAAACAAATGGTTCTTAGTTGTATAGTTGGCTGTTAGTATCAGATGTTAGATGCAGAAAGCAGATATTCTGAAATATTATATCTAGTTTGATACTGGTGTATAATATTACTTTTACAGTACATTTTGTAGTTATATTGGGGCTCCTGGGATCTGTACTTGCTTTGTCAAGCCTTTCCAAAATAAAACACTAGTATCTGCTGCTTAAGAAATAGAATCCAGACAATGTGGACATTGCTCTGCTTTTGTATACATTCTGCTCAGACCTGTCTGCAAAAGATATTGATTGTAAGTCCAGAAGGTATTTCCACTGGAGAATGTCATCGTCAGCTCTGTTCTTCCCACTCTGTTGGAGTCTGTCAGATCCTTGCTAGAGAACAGTACAGATTGGCTATGCAATATGATAACTGCACAGAGTGCCACCTGTACTTAGGAAGACTCTCATCACAGATCATTGTCATAGCCTTCTTAATGAAAAGCTGCTGGGAGGTCTTGTGTTTGGGAAATTCACATAGCAGTGGCTTGAGCTCAAACAGGCCTTCTGCGGCCCATATGCTCTGCAAGGCTATTGAAGTGATAATGGCTTCAGAGGATGCTAGAAATGATTTTTGTGATCACATTCTGAGACTATTTGTAAGGCCTTATATAACAAAGGGGAGCAGGCAAATTTCTGAAATGATCTAGTCAAGTTATCTGATACTGAGAAGGAAACTGGCCCCTGTATTCTATATTCTACTCCTCTGTAGAGTTTTAGCCATAACTTCCATTAGGCTGGATTTCTACCTGTCATTAGTTTGTTATTCTTTTGTTGTCGGTGTTGTTTTTAATTTAATTTTGCAAAATTTATTTATTTATTTGTTTGTTTGTTTGTTTAATTATTTATTTATAGCCTGGCCACAATTTCCCCCCTCATTTCCCTCCAGTCCCTCTCTCCTATATTTCTTCTGTTCCCATCCCCCAATCCACTCTCCCTCTTTAAAGGAGCCAGTAGTCTTCCTATGAATATCAACAAAGCCTAGCATAACAAGGTTCAGTAAGACTAAGCACCTTCCCATGTATTAAGGCAGTGGCTTTCTCCCACTCCTACTTCCCATACTGGGTGGCCTTGCTCAGTCTTAACAGACTTGTTCTTAAAAAAAATTTTTACAAAGAAAACAAACCATGCTTGGTCACAAAGGAAGTCTGGGTACCTAGTCGGATGTTAGGGAACCTGTGTACTTATCTATCTTCCCATATTTTATTCTTGTATAACATTCATATTCGTATAAATATATGGACCATATTGGTTGTTCAATGTCTTAAAATTGTCCAGTATATCATGACTCATTTCTGGCTTAGAGAGAAAGGTAATGAATAAATACAAGGGCAGTTTGCTTGCTGTTGGTTATGCTTTCATTGAAAGACTGGAAACCATACTTCCGTTTTTTAATCTGATCTTCTCAATGCAATGATTCCTAATAATTGCCAGGCCAGTTGAAGAAGCTGATCTTTGTAGCAAGAGTAAATAAATGTCATTAACCCTCCAAGAGAGAGAGACAGCGTGGTACAAGAATAGCAGGTCTTTGTCTCACAGGCCAAAGCATTATCATTTTGTGTAATCTCCTCTAATACACACACCTGCTCACTGACATAGCTGAAAGTGAAGTTAAAAACAAAATACTTTAGTGCTTGAAATGAAGATGTCCTATTTGTGATCTAAGACTTTAGTTAAAATTCAAAAGCCTTTGGAGGATGCTCTCGTAGGAAGCAGATGATTAAAGTCTCCCATGCTTTGTAGCTTTCCAAATTTCACTGGCTCCTCCATAACACATTGCCTTTTCATCAGCATTCAGATATCCTTCTGTAAAGCTATGCTTTTTGTCTGCTGTATCTTGATTGTCTTTGTAAAGCTTCCCCTGACTTCTCAGTGATTATCAGTTTAACATGCATCTATTGGTGTTTTTGATAATTACCCTCTCCGCTGAGAAATATCTTTGCTTTATTTTAATTAATATGATCAGATATTGTAATTAGGAAACTTGCATCAGCAGCAGATGGAAATAAAAAACTGACATTTGGAACCATTGTGGAGCGAGGAGAACATGGGCAGAACAGACTCTGATTAGAGTTTACATCATTTCTCAAAAGTTCCCATTCCTAAAGTTTGGAGGAAAATCAAAACACGTGTACTCTCAGCATGCCCAAAGCGGCCAGGCTTCTACCAGGCTGTAATACGTTTAACAAATCCATCACACAATCATTAATTATGGGAGAATAAGACATACTTACTTTTTTTATATATGAGACAAGCATTAAACTTCACCTTTTTATGTATGTGAAAAGCACTGTGTCTATGAGCTAGTTTTTTATTCCTTTAACTGTTAATGTTGGGTTAAGATATTGTATACTAACTCTGTATTGTTAGCTGCAGGAAATGATGTTTGAGTTCAGAGGTTTCTTAGATTTTATTTTCAGGAAACTTCTGAATGCTCCTCCTGTTGAACTCTTCTGAATTACCCTTGTCCCCTTCATCATACTTGTCCCTGTGTTCTCTCCCTCACGCTAATGACTGCCTTAGGAGACAGAAAGGAAAGAGCATTGGCAATCTTTTGTAGGTGAAGTCTTAGAGAGTTGGGGCCATGTAAAAGAGTGTGGCCAAGACAACAAAAGAATCTAGGATCTGGCACAAAACTGAACAACGGACAGGACCATTTTCTGTACATTAGGACCAGAGACTTACCCTTGGTTCTAAAAAGTACTGAGCACCTCTGAACTGTCCCTCCCCACGACTATTGGATATCCTATCAGTCAGTCATCAGCAATTCAATTAGAATGGCTGAGCAGAACTTCATGATGTGCTAGGCAGACTACTGTCACAATAGTGCTCTCAGTGCTCTAGAGACACTGAAATTGTCTGTCAGAACTGTCCTTGCAGGGTTCAGACTGGTGAAAGCCATCTTTGGCCCCTAAATTCAGTGAAGCCTTTAGAACCAAAGTTAAGTTTTTTACAACATACTCTTCTGCACTTTCTACCATGTCTTCTAAATGATTCTTATCACATTTTTATTGCTGACCTTCTAGAGCAATACAATGATGGTGTCCTCTAGGAACCCCATGTAATTATTGATTGACTTCCTACTTCCCCAATCGTGTCTAATACTCAATAGTGTATTGGTAAATATTTACCAACTTGCTGTTTGAAAATGTGTGTGCATATAAGAATACACATTTAAGGATATGTTTTACTGTTAAAAGAACATGAAACGAGCATTTATAAGTAATAATATATGTCCTTTTATTATAAATTCAGTATTATCAACTGATTCACGTAGAACACGTTCATTGACCTATGCTGCGCCATTGTCTTTATAACTAACAAATGGTTGCAAATGAGTGTAATTACATCATAAATTACAACAAATTCATCTTGGCTAATACTTTTGTCTGAATTAATGGATAAGAAGAAATCAATACAGTGAAGGCATAGTCCAGTATTATATACATTTTTCATTGGAACGAACAATGTCATAGAATTGGACAGTAGTTTTAAATACCAGGATGGGGCTTTATCATTTTTTTCTTTTCATTTTTGCATTATTCCCAAGTGGTTGTGAAAGCATACATTTACATTAATACTAACCAGAATCATTAATATTCCAGTTATTTATTATGTCTAGATATTGGTTTAGAAAACTGTATTTTTTTTGAGGATGAGTAGTAAAAACTTTAGGCTTAAAAATCGTAATATTTCTGTTTCAAAAATGCAACTTTGCACTGTATTGAGCTGTGGACATATGACTATTTGCTATAATCCGGTAAAAAATTTATCTATAGATACAAGCAACAACTTGTCCAACCAATTAACAAAAAAATAAATTCAACTTTGGTCTATTGTACTGACCAATTCTCTTGCTGCAAAACCTGTACCATAACAATTTCATTATGCCAAAGTACTGCTGCTGCCTGTGGAACTGGGAAGAGAATCAGTGGTACCCTGCTGTGTAATATTTCTATACAGCAGACAGCAACTCTAGATGAGAGTCACCGCCACCACCAAAGAATGGATAAAATAAAATTGAATATAATTACTAGGAAATGAGTTTTTGATTATGTATTACTTTTGGTTTTAATATTTGTGCCTTAATTATAAATTACACATACTCTCACACACTTACATAAACACAGTTAACTAATGGTAATGTTCAATAATTAGTTCCCCCAAATTTTGACAGTTTAATAATTGTTTCCCTTAGAGTTGATATGAATTGATTTTAACCATGTAATTGTGTAACGTTTATTTCTGCCATTTTTCTTTTCTTCTTTTTTAATTTATTTTTATTATTTTTATTAAAAATTTCCACCTCCTGCCCCCTCCCAATTTCCTCTCCCTCCCCCCATTCCCCTCCCCCTCCCTTTCCAGTCCAAAGATCAGTCAGGGTTCCCTGCCCT
>LOEQ01006281.1:37729-50178 GCA_001685075.1 Bramus lutescens | reverse complement strand
GGGTCACTAATGTACACTATCATATCATCTGCAAATAACAAAGTTTGACTTCTTTTCCAATTCGAATCCCCTTGATCTCCTTATGTTGTCTTATAGCTATTGCTAGAACTGGCACACCCCTGTTAACTGCTTGCCTTGCTTCACTGTGGCACTGAATTTTCAAGCACACTGAAGTATGAATTCTGTGTAGCATTGTTCAGCCAGCTTATTCTGAAAACATTATTATATACTATAAGCCACAGAGATATTATGGCATGGAAACTATCATCTGAAAGCTAGGAAGGTGTTTTTGCCAGCATGCACAGAGTCAATGTAAACAAGACCTCCCAGATACAGAAAACTGTACTCTGAGAACATGCCCCTTCTTGACATTTAGGAACTAAGTATATACAGGAGTAGGTTGAGAACAGAGTCCACTGTACTCTTGAAAACAAACTATCTTGTAAGAGGGGACTGTTTTAAAATAGCTTCAAATTAAGAAAAAGAGCAACACATTGAGTAAGGGAGATTTCTTCTGAGAAATATTATCTATAATTTCTCAGAGGTTTGACAACATGAATTCATATGAGAAAGCATAACTTTAAGAAAGAGCAGGATGTCGGATTTTGACCCGAGAGAAAAAAATGTCATTAGAATAAAATTTAAAATGTTGCAGTTGATGACCATGGATATGGCTTAGTAGGTCTTAAAAAAAAGTGATAGCCAAGTCTGATACCTTAATCTGATCTCCAATACCCAAATAAAAAGCCAGATGCAGTGACACACGTTTGTAACTTTAGCATCCCTAAGGCAAAATGGGAGTGAGTGAGAGAGACAGAAGGGAAAAGAGAGAGTGAGTTGAGTCAGCTAGTGTGCAGTACAGAGAACAGCAACAGGAAAGGAATGGAAGGAAAGACCTAACTCCAAAAAGTTGTTCTTTGTGCAGCAAACACATGTATATCTTTACTCACATACATAAACTCATGTTCACATACATGAATACGTACAAAAAATGTATGCACATCATACACACACATGGCTACAAAACAATTACAGATGTGGAAGACAGCCTTTGCAGTAACTCAGAGTAAAATATAAATTATATTATGACAGAGAAGGAAAAGAAAGATTACTTTCTGACTGGGAACAGAGAACTAAAGATACAGCACCAGAACAAGGTAGATGATGATTTTCCTAAATGGAAAAAAACAAAACAAGTCAATACATTCTAATAAATTTACCTCAAAAGTGAAAATAAATCTTCCACACATTAGAGTAGTAAGGAAAAAATTCTTGAAGTGTAGCCATGTCTTAGGTTCCAAAGGATTCTTTCTGACACAAAACTTGACCCCAAACTGGATAGTTATACACAATAATTCCTGCACAAATTTCTAGTGTCCCCAGACATGAAGACATGCATCACCAAAGTCAGAAAACCATAAAAAACGAGTGTAGAATATCATCAGTGGTAAGTGCAGAAATGCAAGCATTCAGTTCATTTATTTAAAAAATGCATCCATTCAAGAGATTCATGGAGAACCCATAGCAGAGGGAATGTACTGTTGTCCAGATCAAGACATAGGAATTGATAAAAGGTCTCTGTTGAAGGAAGCAAGTAGCACATTAAAGGAGGACTATTTTAATTATCTTTGATTATAAGAAACCTTCATTTTTACAAGTAGAATTTAATAAATATTCAAGAGAAAGTCATTGCAAAATGATATGAAAATGTTACTTACTCCTAGAATGTCCCTTGTTTCAAAATTTCCCTGTTATTTTTGTTTCTCTTGTATATTACATCCTAGCCAGAGTTTCTCCTCACTCCACTCCTCCCAGCACTCCCCATCCACTCTTCTGTTTCCTTTGAAAATAAGAATGGTCCTCAGATGGATATCAAACCAGGAGGAGGAAAAAGTTCCTAGGATCAGGCAAAATAGTCAGAGACAGTCCCCACTCCCACTGTTAGGAATCCTACAAGAACATCAAGCTACATAACCATAACATATATGCAGAAGACCTGGCCCATATCCATACAGAGTCCGTGATTGTTTCCTCAGTCTCTGTGAAACTTAATGAGACCTGCATAGCGGATTCTGTGGGCCACATTCTCTTTGTGTTCTAGACTTCTTTGGCTCCTATAGTCCTTCCTCCTCTCTTCTTTGGGGTTCTCCTGGCCCCACCTAGAGTTTGACTATGGGTCTCTCCATTTGAGCCCATCAGTTGCTGAAAGAAGCCTCTTTGTTGACAATAGGGCTTGGCACTGATCTGTGATTATAGTATGAGTAAGAATTTCATTGAAATTTTTCCTAGTCATATTTGATACTATCTTGGGTCTCTGGGCTGTCCAACTTTTTGTTCCTGGCCATCCAGACAGTGTCTGGCATGGACTCTCTCTTGAAAAGTGTGCCTAAAGTCGAATCATCATCGGTTAGTCACTGCCCTGTGGCTGTTACCCCAGCACATCTTGCAGGCAGGACAGACTGTAGGTTGAAGGTTTGCTGGCTGAGTTGACTTCCCAGTCCCACTGATGGCCAGTTCTTACTCCACATCCCCTGTAATGAGGAGTCTCCACTAGGGTCACTCATATAGAACCTAGGGAGTTTCCACTGGGCTAGGTTTCCACATTGCCCTCCAAATGGCCTCCAAATCCAGTCATCTCTCCCAGTACTCTCCACCCCCACACCTCCCAAAGATCCCTCCTGTTCCCATCCCCACCTGCCCTCAGTCCAACCCCGAAACCTATTCTATTCCCCTTTGCAAAGAGATTCATGTGTCCCTCCTTGTTACTTAGCTTTTCTGTGTCTGTGGATTGTAGCAAGATTATCCTTTACTTAAAAGCTAATGTCCACTTATAAGTGAGTACATACCATGTTTGTCTTTCTGGTTCTGGGTTGCCTCACTTGGGATGACTTTTTTTTTTAGTTTCATCCACTTGCCTGAAAATTACATGATATTATTTTTAACATCTGAGTAATACTTTATTGTGTCAATATAACACATATTCTTCATCCATTCTTTGGTTGAGGGGCATCTAGGTTACTGTAATAACATCTTCCATTTTATTGTATATTAAGAGATAACATCATATATAGACATCAATATAATTGTCTCCAAGGGAAAGGAGAACCAGAAAGGAGAGGTGTGGGCTAGACTGTAAGGTCAGCAATATGGAGAATTATTCACCTCATAATTATGGGAGTGTTTTCAATGCTCAAAAGATCGCATTTGGGAAGGAATCTTATCTTTGCTCTCTCCTAGTTGATTGGTGGCATGTCAATGGGTCTCTCTTCTCATCTTCTTATTTAACACCATGAGAGAAGACAGTTTATGGTTATATAACCATTATATACATGAACAATATATATTAACATTTATGCCAGTGGCCAATGATCTTTTTTCTGTGATCCTTGTTCATAACCAGCATTAGTTCTAGATCTAATATAGTCTGAAATTCCTTTTCCATCTTATTTTGTATAGTTTGCTGTTACCTTTGGAAACAGGAAAATAGACAGAGACAACTACACAAGGAAAATTTTCTTTTCAATATCAGGGAAGAATGAATAAGTAAACATGAAAAATACATGATCAAAAAGAATTCTCTGGAGAATGTTTGCCCTTGTTTCTATTTGTGCTGGATGACTGCAATTAGCCTGGACGTTCTTCCAGCGTTTCTCTTAAGTTTTCATAACTAGTAAATGAAAACTATGCTATGATGAATTATCTCTGGGTAGCAATCTTTGGGTTATTTTGCTCCAGTAGTACTTTACAGCATACTTTTAGTCTCTTCACTTATCTCAGTAATCAGGGGCTGGGTAACACGCTGTGTTCTTTAGATGTTTCAATATTTCTGAGGATAAATGGAAACTTCTAAGGATAAAATGCATGTTTTAAACTACCTTAAATGTTCAAGATCCTGATCTCTGAAAAGGAAAAACAAAACAAAGCAAAAATAAACAGATGACTGAGGTTTAATCTTGTTTTACCACAATCAGAAAGAAGTTTGACCTTATTTGGATCTGAGAAATGCAATCACTTTGGTATTTTAAGAAAGTAGTTTGCTTTGGAATAGAAAGAGGCCTGATAGAGGCAAGTTGTCTCTGTTTCAGAATGTCTTATTTCTGATACAAATGAATGAAGACTGTTCAATTATATTATCTTCACTGAAACTAATCTGCTTTCATGGCTGGTGTATATTGCAAACTCACCAACTTCTTATGAGCCTATTAACCACACTCTAATATATTCAAAATATTTATGAGTGACATATGATAAATATATTTATAAATTGCTTATGTTGTTTATGAACAATTCTTATATAAACAAGAAATACTATGGAAAAACCAGAATAATTGAAAATAGGTAGAAACAATGAGAAATAAATTTCTTCAAAGTCATTGATTTGGCAATTTATGACCCACAGCCACATTCAGTGATCTCCATATTTGTATATGTGTTACTTATTATGGCTTACACAATAAGGACATAGATGAATATCTATAACATGGGCTAGATGCCTGTAATGGCCAAAACATTACTCTTACCTATTTACTGTCCCTGGTATACCTCTTTTCTATTTTGCATCCACAATGGTTGTTCACTGGACTTTGGTGATGGTAAAGTGACTTTTTTTTTTTCCGATCTGTGCTGATCTTGTCTGCTAAGCCTGGGATCTGAGGACTTGAAAGAATGGGACTGACTACAGCCTAATGCTGTAGACAACCTTATTTCAGGTTCAGTGTACTTTATACACAGACATACAAAATAAGCCATGATCCAAGGAAGGTTGTTTGAATTCAGAAAAACATGATCAGAGAACACGTGCCAGTAAGCACATAGTAAATATTAACAGAGGACCCTCTACCCAGAACTTTCCCAGGACAGATTAATTTAACACATTGCCTAGCACATAACATAGATTATATCTGGGAAAGCCCAAAAGCAAGGCAGAAGGCCATATCCAGATTCAGGGTGCAATGACCTGATTGGGTTCTAGAGCTATGATCTGATATCCAACAAGAATAAGTATGTCTTAGATATTGAATGTAACTAATTGTCACAGGAGGCATAAAATGACACCCAGGAACAACCTAGTGAACAAAATGTACCTGAGATAAAAGGCCGTCTGACCTTTTTCCTGAAGCCTCCCTCACAGCTTCCCCAAGGTACTGTTTGTTCACTATGCTTCATTCTTTCAGCCATGTTCTGACAGTAGAGGGCGATTTTAAATACATTTTCTAGTCTTCTTTCTGTCGCTGCAATAAAAAGTGCTACCAAAAGCATGTTAGAATAGGAAAAGGTTTTATTTTGGTTAAAGGCTACATAGCATCACTGAGAGACTTCAGGACAGGAACTCCTTAAAAGCTTGAAGCAGAAATCATGGAGGAATCCTTGCTTGCCTTCTCAGAGGCTCAGGGTTAGTTTCCTTTCTTATAAAGCCAAGGCCAGCTGCCTAGAGACAGTGATTATCCCAGTGGACTTGGCCCTGCTACATCAAATAACAATCAAAACAACTCCCCACAGACATGCCCGCAGACCAGCATGACCTCTTTGGTGATTTCTCAGTTGTGGCTTCTCCTCTCGCATTGCTCTTGGCTGCGTGAGGTTGAAAGTCAAGGCTAACTAGAACATTAGACTACTGAACAAATATCTTAAATAAAAGGATTATTAGAATGCATGATGATGATCCAAAGAGAAACTACATTTTTGCAACTAGAAAGTACAGACTCCAGCATGCCAACACTTGTCTGGTTATCTTAACATTAAGAATTAGAAAGACAGCAAGAACAGTAAGAAGAGTACCAACTGGTGATGCATAGTGTTGTGAACTATTTTTAAATATAGATAAAGAAGAAACAAAAGAAGGTAATGATTATTTGTCTAATATATTCAACTATGAAGTGAAAACAAAAAAGACACAAAGGAAAATAAAACAAAGAATGAAAAGAAACACTCATCTAGAAGAACCTATAAATAGTTCAGAGAGCAGAAATGAAGACTCATTTGTCTCTCATGTTTTAGAGAAAATGTCATTGCTACAGAGTAGAGATGTCATAGAACCTACAAAAGACTCCCAATTTTCAGTATATTAAAGCATGATTAAAACGCTCCATTATATAGTGACGTGATTCCAAAGGAGTATTCATCTAAGATGACCATGAGGAATGTGGTTTAAGTGAAGCAGGGCCACCTAATCTGTGACAACAACGTCCTTCAACACGGTGACCAGTCCCTCTGGGCACAGCTTCCTGAACTTGTGCCCCTTGCAACCCTCCTCATCTGAAAAATGTTTATGAGACTCCCGGTATATAGCTATTGAAGAATAGGTATACAAACCAAACATTTACAGATAAAAGGTCATTGAGAAATTTATTTAAATGACTCTTCAGTATACATATTATTTCACCATCTAATAATGACCTAACTTACCTGTAACCGATAAGATGGAAGTTTCATTTTTATATGAAACTTTAAATCTTGGCTGAACATTTGGTACTCCACAAAGTATCTTTAGCACTCTTCAGAGTAGATTTATTTTTTTAATTGTTTATGTTAATTTGTTTTAGTTAGTTAGTTAGTTAATTATTTGTTTTCCTAGGTGGGGTTCTTAGGCCCAGGCAAGTTCACCATTTCTGAGGCTGGGCCCACTCTCTTTTTAGATATTGGTAGAAACATAGAAACAAATTTTAAAATCCAATAGATTATGAATTGTGAATTGAACTAAGTTGCTGATAGATAGAATAAATTTGGTCCGTGCTGAGGACAGATTGCTTCTTCTAGAACAGCCAAATAAGAAATTCAGTTGAACAAATAGAATTTTATTCTTATTTTCAATAAGGTTATGAAGCTCATGAAACAAAAGCTGAAATCTATCATGGACTCTAGAATTAGAGTAGGTAGTTTCAAATTTATGCATCTTTGCTTATTGGGCACTATCAGTGATAAGATCTTCATAGATTCGTGGTGAAGATTAACTTAGAAGATGTGGATAAAGTGGCATCAAGAGTGCTTATGAAATGTGTCTTTATACAACTAAAGAGTCTTTTCAATGACAAACTTGTTCAATTTCAACTTGCTTTATATGTTCCAGTGTTTCTACTTTCTTCTTCAGGTAGAGCATTAAGAAATTATGAACTCCGACCCCTCACTTTTCTCTCTTCAGAAATTTATTGGCAAAGCATATGCAGAAGGGCAAGGGAACCTCGTGCTGGCTCTCAGAATACCATCTTGTACAATCGTTCAGGAAAATAATCTTTGTTTCTCCCATTATCAGACTAAAAGCAAGTAGAAAGTAATGGAAACTTATTTTCTCTTTTTTTGTTTTCCTTTCCAAATAATATACTCTGTAAAGTTCAGAATGATTAATTGATTTTGTGGGAGTTTAAAGTTTCATTTTGGTATTGGATTTCTTTCCAGCAAAAGAATTTATAAAAAGTATCCAAATATCTTGAAGAAGTAACTCAGATCCTGTCATGGGATTGGTGATGTGCCTATCAAAAAGCAGACAAAACAGCAGGTATCTTTCAGAAAACATTCCTGTTCTGTAAGCCAATAATTTGGAGGTTTCCTTGAAAGAGATCACACAGGGCTGTAATTTAGATGGAGCAAAGTCCAGCAAAGTCTATGGACTCAGATGACCCACATTTGAATTCCTCCCCTGCTGGTTCTTAGACAAGGAGTCATGGGCACTTTGCTTTTGCCTCAGATTTCTCATTTATATTATGGATACTTTGACATCTTAACTAGTTATTTATTGTGAAGGTTAAATAATTTAATGCACAGAGAGTTAGCATGTTACTAGGATTTAGATTGTTGATTCTCTAACCCTCATGCATATATAGAGTCTATGATGAATTTGTTCAAATGAAAATCCTCATCAAGGAGGTTTGGGATGGCCTGTTGCCTTAATGCTTTTCTTTTGCTGTGATGAACTACCATGACCAAGGCAACTTATAAAAAGATGTTTGGGTGGAAGTTCCACCCCAAGCACCCTCCCCTGGGAGTTACCTTAATACAGACTCCACCTCCTAGAAAGTCCACCTAACAATGACCCCTCCCCAGAGATGCTCAAGATCACTCCTACAGGGTATTTAAATTGTATCCAAGGGAATTTAAATACCCACAGGGCACATTTAAATTGTATCCAAGGGAATTTAAATACCCACAGGGCACATTTAAATTGTATCCAAGAAAATTGCATTCTGTCTTCCTTCCTGGTCACCTCTTTGGGAGGCTGGAAGGTATCCATTAAACTTGGGCTTTTTATAATTTGGTTTGATTTGGTCTGATTTGCACTATTGCGTCAGTGGATAGGTTTATCGGGGTGCAGAAAATTTTCAAAAGAAAGCATTTGATTTGGGGTTCAGAGACATGGTGGGCAGCTTGGTAATAGGTAGTCAGGCATGGTGCTGGAGCAGTAACTGAAAGCTCTCATCTGGAGACAGAAGGATGAGTCCTAAAGAGAATTGGGAATCGTACAGGGTTTGGAAACCTCAAAATCTCTACTCAGTGACTCATTTCCTCCCACAAGACGACCCTTCCTAATTCTTCCTTGAGTATTCAAACATATGAGCTCATGGGAGCCATTGTCATTGAAACCATCACACCCGCATTTCTAGCAAGCTCCCAGGGAAATTAGAAGGTGCTGCTTATAGGCCACGCTTTCCATATCAGGGAGATAAAATTCAATACTGACTCTCATTTTTTTAGCCCTGAGATATTATACAAATGACAGACTCTTTTCTGTCTTAGCTACTTTATCCTAAAATGAAAAAATAATACTGCTGACTTTCTAAGGTACTTAAAGATAAGCCAATATTTGCATAGTTTAAAAGAGTCTTACAAAAGTGCAACTTTCGAAGTACCCTAAACTTTGGTTTTCTGAACCTGGAAGGCCTAGACATGGACCCCAAAGGTTGCAAGTTGTTGTAATAAGAACCCTTGGGAAGCAACTGGAACACTGCTTCTGAAGGTGTGAATATGGCATTGGCCCTTTTATGCAGTTTTCAGAAACTTCACAAGTGATGGGCTACTAAGTGAAGCCTGTCCGGTCACCATTATAGTTCGACTGTGACTCAGCGTTCCAGGACTAGATATACGCAAAGTTCTGAGGAAGGAGGACTGACTTAGGGAGGCTTCTGACATCTACGTAAATTGAAGAACAAAACTTCTCTCAAGTCTTAAAAAACAGAACCTTTAAAGAAACTCCTTTCAAAATTGGTAACAGGTCTAACTTTTAAGTGGAGAAATAGAAATCACCTTGAATAAAACACAGGATAAAATTTAAATGATCCTGTGTATGGCCATAACTTCTTAGATGGAAAACCAGTCACGGGTACTTAAAAGGGGTAAGCCATGTGCCAGAGTCCATTAAAAACTTCACCCATTCCAGAAATTTATAACTAATCAAAATGCAGAGACATGGAGCACAGTACCATTTATAACATAACTCCTGCACCTAAGGCTCAGGGATCACTGCAGAAAAGTGTGTGTGAGATACAGTAATAGCCAAAGTAACAAGGAGTTTACTGAGAAATTGTGTCTCCTAAAAACTTCAGAGAAATTATACTCATAAAGTCTCACCAACATGACTTCCTGAGCTGAACAAGAACGCTGAAAATAGACATGCTAACATGCATGAGAGGAAAGGATGCCCAGAAGTCCTCAACCCTACACAGAGGACTACAGGAAGCTAAGGAATGCTGAGGCTGGGAAAAGTCTTCCCCAAGTTAGAGCACACCAATTGGTTATCCCATACCAGATGGCCAGTACTGAAAACATACAGACATGTAACATCATATAGACTTAGCATATATGCATGTATATGTAACAACAACTGAAGAAGAAGGCCATGAATTTGAAAGAAAACATGGAAGGGTATGTAGGAGGGTTTGGAGAGAGGAAATGGAAGGGGAAAATCATGTGATTATGTTGCAATCTCACAAAAGCAAAAGAATAATCTTTAAAAAATTTACATGGCAAAATACATTGTCAAGAGGATGAAAAGACACATCATGGGCTAGAAAAACAGGTATACAAAAAGTAGGATAAAGGGTCATCGTTCAAATTTTGCAAAAGACTCTTAGAAATCAGCAATGAGGAAATAACCCAACTAATTAAACAACAGCCCTAAGGGCCTTTTCTTTTCTGCAGCTATAATGAAATACTCAAGGGAGGCTAATTCATCAGAGAAAAGCAAATTATTTAGTTCATACTTTTGTTGACTGGAATTCTAATAGCATGGCTCGGGCTCTGGCTAGTGCACCACAGCAAAGGGTAGAAATGTGCCTGAGGGGAAGTAAGCCCGCTCTGAACAGGAAGCTGCGGATCTTCTAGGGAACCACAATTTCTCTTGAGGTCTAGTTGACCTAAGCATCATTCCATCTACCACATGTCTAACAGGTTTCCAAATCACCACCACAGTAAACAAACTCCCAACATATGAGCTTTGGAGGTGCAAAAAATGACCAAATCAAAGCAGTCATTAACTGACATATCACATAAGGTAAAAATAAGTGTCAAGTAGGAACAGGAAAAGATGTTCCACATCAGATATTATCAGAGATGTAGATTAAATAATAATTATGTGACATTATTAGTAGCATGGGCAAATTCCAGAACACTGACAACAACTAGTGCTTAGACAATCAGCAGATGGCCCCATTCATTGCTGATGGGGTGTATAATTGTATAGCCACCTTGGAAAATAATTTGATATTAAAAAAACCATTGTTTTGTTATATAGTTCTGCAATGATATACCTTGGTGTCTTGACAAAGAGGTTGATAACATGTTCACACAAATACATGCAAACAAAAAATGTAGTATAGAAGCTGCATTTTTAATTGCTAACATTTGAAAATAACTTTGAAGACCTTGAAGAAATGGGTGAAGAAATAAAAGGGTATAATCAGACAACAGAATCACATTTAGGAATAAAAGGAAATAAGATATCAAGCCAGAAAGCAAAAGACTAGAAGCATGTTATTAACTGAAAGAAATTGTTATGGAAAACCTGTGTATTGTATGTTACTGTATGATAGCCAAAAAAAGAAAAACTGAGGCAATAATACAACAATTAAACAATTAGAGGATGATAGATAGTATCTAGTGGATTTTTAGGTCAGGAAAGATTTACTTGATAACACAAAAATAATCTAATCATAGAATTATAAATTTGTTGAAATTTAGACAGTATAAAACATCAAGAATAAATTCTTATGTAAATGTTGAAATTTGAAAGGTTATGGCCTGTCTTATGTTCATCAATTTTAGCAAAAGTTCTATATCATAAAGAGTCAATTCTTTTCTTTGTCCTGGTTATATTTCGAACTTAGAAGAAAATATATTAAAGAATCCAGGGTTTTCTTTGTTTATACCAGTTTTAATCTCCACCAAAGTGTTCTCACAAATATCACAGTTCTCCTTAGGTAAGACATGAATTTACTTTCCTGATCAATATCAAAAGAATTTAGTCATGTAAGTTCTGTGGCCAATTACAGTAAGTCACATAAAAGATTATTCAATAGTCTATAGACTCCTCAGGTCCTCAAAACCAGTTGAAGAATTGAGATAAATATACTTCACCATCATCATGATTAAACAAGGAACATAGACAAGCATCAGGGAAGGGAGACAGAAACAAGAGCTCATCTATGATAAGAAGAGGAAAGCAGGGCTACTGTAAGAAAGAATACAGGCAGAAAAACAATCAAGTAATACATAAAACAAGAATAATGCAAAAGAGGCAAATGGAGTCTATTGAAGGCTGAGATGGAGGGAAGGAGAAAAGAAAGGGTGGTGAACGAGTAGAGGCAGAGTGGTGTTGACTAGAGAGAATTTATTTTGCTTTACTGTGTCCCAGAAGAAAGTTGGTGCGAATCACAACACCAAGAAAACATGGTAAAAGTTGGGTCATTGATTTTTATTCTATCACAAGAAGAAATTTAAACAATACAAAATAGTAAAAGTTAAATTTACTGAGGAAAGGTATACTCACTCAGAACCAGCAAATCACTAGAGGATTCTCTTCACTTTCATAATTTTGTCCCCCGTCTGTCTCCAGGATGGAGTTTTAAACAAGTTTTGTTCCAAATCTTGCATAATTTGCATATGAATGCATAGCCCTTTCTTGAAAAGCCCATAAAGGGGTCCAAATGTGAAAGATACAGTATAATGGTGCTTATGTTATTTTCAACTACAAGGTTGGGTATATCTGCTTAAAATGGTCATTTGTGATTAAGCCTATATGTACATATTTAAAATAATTTTCTTTCTGTTTTACTTTTTTCTCCTGAAACTTCATGAAAAGTCATTGTCTTTGTGGTTGTGGAGACATCAAGCAGCTTTTGCAGCTACACCACTGATATAGGAGGGTCATCTGTCTATGTGTTACTCTCATTGGTTAATAAAGAAACTGCCTTGGACTTTTGATAGGCCAGCCCTTAGGTGGGTGGAGTAGACAGAACAGAATG
>LOEQ01006281.1:11749-30461 GCA_001685075.1 Bramus lutescens | reverse complement strand
GGAGGGAGAACATGAGCAAGGAAGTCAGGACAGCAAGGGGGGCGCCCACCCACTAAAGATGCCTCTTTAGCACCAGTCATGACAGTCCTTCTGCTAGGCCACTAGGAGTGGTACCCTATGCCCCAAGTAAAAGTAGTTACTGATCAGTCCAGAGTTCTCTGAGGATTGTGATAACAGAACCCCTATTATTGTTAGCTGTTTCAAATATCTGTAGATGAATCTTCACGTTCATGAACCTGGGCAACCAACTGCTATCATTGTGTAGTTTCTCAGGCTACCTATGGAATATCACAATTGGCTGGTGCTGGCATAAGAGTAGTGTGGCTGGCCATTTGATGACAGTTTTTTAAGTGAAGGCAGCCCCCCTTTTTTACATCTGCATTAATGTTAGAGATACTGTGTACAATATATCTTGAGTAACTTATGAGCAGTAATAGTGATGCTGGCTGATGTTAACAATGCTTGACATCTGCTTGCTACCCTGGGAAGAGATGTTTCTCCTCCTCTGCATCAGGTTTGACATATGATAACCAATATGAAAAACTCATAGTTATCATCTTAGTGATGACATTGAGGTTCCCCCCCTAAAATGAGAAACAAGACAAGGATGGCACATTCTCTGTAACGGCTTCTCCTCAACATTGTCCTATACAACACACACACAAATGAACATACCAATGTTTATGCCAAAGGATGTTAATATTTTGAGTTGCTGGAAAATATAAATTGATATTAAAAAGGAGGTTTTTAGGTATAAGCTAGAGTTTTGAGGGAACACATTTTTGGATTCAGATATAACATCACCAATATTCTTTTAGTTCTATTAGTCAGATATTACAAAGTTGCCCTTAAGTGCATGGGATCTGACAGAAAAGTTTCTACACCTTAGAAGCTGAAAAGATTTTCTTAATTAAAAATCTTTTCTTCAATATTCTTTCTGTAGTTGTTTACATTGGGATGAACATATATGCTCAATGCTTCATTGTTTCAATGTTTTATTCTTATTCTCTTGGATTCCCACTGAATTGGGTCCAGATACTGTAGTTTTAACTTCTCATAGAATTTCTGGAGAAGAATAGCAAGAATCCATGTTTTCTACCCGAGTATTATGCAAGCGGCTGTGTCAACAAAACCTGCAGTTAGCCATTAGCCTCAATGCAGGAAAAAGAAAATTCCTGTGAAGGGCTGCAGCACCAAGGGTGGTAAAGAATGGGGGATTTACACAGAGCTGCAGGAAGTTCCAAACTGATACAGTAAAGGATGTGGAAAGCAGCCGAAAAAGGCTTTCCCATGATGCTCCTTATGGCTGCAGCTCTAGGTTTAGAAGGAATCCCTTCACAGACACACACAACATCTCAGGAAGAACATTTCTAAGAGGTTCTATAGTTCATTCGAGTGAACACTTCCCAGCAGTGGCCCGTGGCTACATTCACAGTTGTATGCTCATTCAAAGGCAAGAAGCAGAGAACCCAAGTTTCCCTGAGCTGGGAAACCCTAACATTTGGCAACTTTTAACCAACTGTAAGTTCAGCAGTACTTGGCTCATCATTTTTTGAAGACGTATGAGTTATCAAAACTGCTATCTTTGCTATAAATCAGTGACTAAGCTCTCCACAAGGCGACAAGTCCCATTCTCAAGACATTATTTTATGGTATATCATAAAAGATGGCCTCTTTGTCTCATCTTTAACGCCCTTCTTGAGAGCTTTAAACACAAATATAGTATTCCAAACTACTAATTCTGAAACTCAAGCTTACTTAGTATTCCAATGCTTCATTTCTTGTGTTACCTTTTGTTTTTATTAATTTTGTAATATCATGAGAAACTTTTGCCTACTGATATAATAAGCATCTCAGAACACTGTGAACTGTGCTCTCATGGTCATTTCCTTAGCTGCGAAACAAGAATGAACTTTTGGGTCATTTTCAAATGTGTTCTTAAAATTTAATTTCCTGTACTTTTGATAGTAGCATAAGACTAAGATATCCAAGTTAAATAAGGTCACTTTATTAGTCCACTTTCTTCGTCTCTCAGCTATTGTGAGGTACTTTGCAGTGCCCTTAAATGTGCTTAGCTGGAGTGCAGTCTGAGAGATGAAAAGCAGTGGCTTTTCAAGTGTCATGGAGAGATAGAATCCTGGGAAAAGGCTCATTTTTATTATGGACTTAATATTTTTCTTTCCACAGGACAAAGGTTCAGTGCAACTCTGAGAAATACCTTTTGGCTAAAACCTGTAAAATATTTTGATATGGGGCTGGAGAGACAGCTCAGCAATTAAGTGCTCTTCCAGAAGTCTGGAGTTCTCAATAGCCATACCAGCTGGCTCATAAACTTTCTCTAACTCTCACCTCCAGGGTATTGGATGCCTTTTTGGTCTGTGTCTGCACCCCTGCACACATGGCAAACACACAGAGACACACATGCCCACACATACACAAGCACAATAAATCTTTTAATGTAGAAATATTGTGATGCTATTTTTCTTATTATCATATTATCAGTGGATTTTGTTTATATATTTAGTATCAGAGACTAAGAATAGTGTTCTACATACAAATATAGCAGTACTAATTTTGAAATTCTAATATGAAAATAAGAAAAAGAATTTTCCTACTAAGGTCATAAATTTCTGGTATGCACCCACCATTTACTAATGATAATAATAGAATTAATAGATTCCTTGGATCATAGGTTGTTTTTCCTTTCCAGTGGGGCCAAGGGAGAGGTAATGAAAACTTTCTCCTACAAGTCAAGAGACTGTTGGTCTTATTTCTCTTAATATTTATTTGTTGAGATATGAGAAATGACATTCTAAAAGAAATATGCATAAGACTATAGCTATGCCCTGTCCTTCACATACTTGCCCCAAGGAGCACTTAGGACCACATATGAAGTCCTGTTTCACTGCTAGAGAATAAATTAATTTTTTCTTCAAATTTTGTTAGCTTGTCCTTTAAATTATGACAATTTTCACTCTCAGGTTCAAATTCAGAAAACTGTGGGATGCAAATTGGAATAATTTTCCATGTTAGAGTTTAGGTAAGCTATATCTAGTTTAAACCATGTATCATGTATTCAGCATACAACCACACAGAAAAAATCCAATTTCCTGTTATATGATTCAATAAACAGTATATGTCTGAAATATGCCAGATTGGTATCATATTATACGAAGTCTATGAACTGCATGTAGGCTCTTTGTTGGCTCATCTCCAATGAGGAAATACTAGCATATAAATTTGTTGCCATTACCTGAAGATGGATTCAGAACAAAATAGTGCGGAGTAAAGAACAAAGAGTGCCTTTTATAATATTTTATTCATACTTTATATAAAAGTTAAAGTGTGATACTTGTGAACAATAATGCCCGGATTAAAAGGAATTGAGGCTCGTGAATTACTCAGACTCAGTCTCCTGAATCCTCTGTGACCTGGACACATCTAAACTACAGCAACCGTGTCAGGGTTGTTTCCACACAGAGCTGTGGACAAATATTGACACCTGAGAGAAGGCTCAGAATCACAGATGCTTTGCATCACAGAGCAGAACCACAGCCCACATGGACAGGTGGTGTTGAGTTCAGTTAGTATCACCATGACAATTCTAACAATTGGCAGTGGGCCCTTCTCAGGACAAGCAGTGAGTGTTTATTATAGAGAATGCTAAAGAATGAAGCAATACCTACTGGGAAGAGTTGAGAGAGGACCTCTGCTCTAGTGGAGAATTTGGATTTGACTATAAATTAAAGCTTTAAAGTAAGTTTAACCTATTATTACTGTTATTTCCATTACATTTTTCCCAGGGATAGTTAGCACTATCTGATCCCTTCACTGACCACTCATCTACCTGCTGTTTCTTTTTCTTTTTTCTTTTCCTTCCAGGCAATAACTCAGAGAGAAGGAAAGAACATGAGCATCACTTGTCTGTCAGTAGTAGGTGGACAGCCTACTGAACTCTGATAGGCCTTTGCATGTCATCCTTCCCAGTCTAGCACCATGTCTCCGTGACGATGACAGTCTCTTCCTAGCACACTTTTTATGCCTGTCCTTTTTGCTTTGAGGACATATGTATCTACTTTTTCTCTCCATTCATCAACCTCACTTAACACAGCTGATTATTTGAGAGTGCCAATCTTTATTGAGAGCTGTGGGGAAAACTTCTGTTCCCACTTTTGTAAAAAAAAAAACAAAAAACGATTTTTGCATTTTTGGAGAAGTAAACTATTCTTGACTTCTGAAAACTTTGTCTAATAAATGTTCTAAAGTTCAGAGAAAGATATTGAGTGGCATATGCAAGGTTCAACATCAAAATGTGACCTCAGAATCACCCTCAATTAAATCTATCTTTAGTTCTATAACTTTCAATATGTGTTTCTGTGTTCAACTACATTTCTGATATATTACGCCTATCAGTTTACATTTACCAAGGATTTCCTAATTATGTGCATGGGTCATCTTCACAGTTTAATACAGTACCCAGCTCTCATCATCTCCCAGTAAGGCTAAACCTATTACTGCCCCGTTTGTTCCTGAAGTATCTGAGGCAGAGCAAAGCTAAGTAATTTGCCTTTACCTAGGCAATGAATTCATCCAGATACATGTAACACTACAACATCCCAGAAAACTTCTTAGAAACCTAAATACACAGGAGATTCATGATTTCCACATAAGAATTATCTTATAGACCCTTGTCTCAAAATAAGTGCTTGTTTACAGCCTTGCTGACAAATGTTTGGGATTTTCCTTATGTCAAATATACTTTAGCTGCCCTATAATTAACTGCCATCATTCTTATTCCAAATAAATTCTATATTAATATTTTTAGTTTTAAATATTATCTATATTTTATGTGTACTAGTGATTTCCCTGTATGTAGGTAAATGTATGTATGTATGTAAGGGAACTTTGTATGCAGTGTCTATGGGGGCCATAAGAGGGCACTGGGTTCCCTTGAGTTACAGAAGTTTGTTTTTCACCTTTATTAATGCTGGGAACCAAATCCAGATGTGGTTCTGCAAACACAGTAAGTGTTCTTTACTACTGAGCCATCTTTCCAACCCCAATTACAGACAGTTTCTTTTTTTTAAATCAGGAAAATGTTCTAATTAGAGGAGCACTAGTGTAAGTTGTAACAGGATGTTGTGAAATATTTGAAATCTTTGTTAAGTTGCCAGATAGGCAGAAATTATAGTGGCAACTTCAACATGTTAAAAACCAATGGTTTTTGTGAGTGACAATGGTTCACTTGTTTGGGAATGAGTTTAGAGATAGATCGTTATGCAATAATAGCAATAGAGAGAATTGTGAGTTTTGTGGCATTTTGTAAGACACGGATAACAGATATTTTATAATCTTGTTGTTTTCATGTGAACTTCTTGACCCCTGAAAACTTTTACTTTAAATAAAGACTTTAATGAGGGGTTGCATGCTATTGCGGCCATATAATATAGATTTAATGACTACATCTGCACTTGATGTGCCTTAAAGTTAATTGAACTGGCCCACTTCTCTCTAGACGTAGGGGAGGTTACTGCTGATGGCTGCTACACCGTGAAAAGAGACTGTGTTGTGTAGCATTGTTCTCGGAGATAAAACATGCCAATTTAGGAAGCTCGTTAAGGCTCAGTATGTTATAAAGGAAGGTAAAATATTACATCCCGCAGGGAAACACAGTAAAACTCTAGAAGGAAGCAACCCAAAAGCTTCAGGAAGTCTGTAAAACTGACAAAATGCACTAGGCTCCTCCTCCCCCAAGGTTATTAAAGTAGCAAAAGTCTCCTGAGAGGCACTCTTGGATCAGCCAAGCTGACTGCAAGAGGCTCAGACTAACCGAGCTACCTGAAGAGATGCACCACAACTTGTCAAGCAGCCTGCAAGTTCTGCAGTGCGCTCCAGGTTTCCAGCTTGCATGAGCTGTCATCTAATCGGGGCTAGGCTTTCAGTTTAACAACTGCCTTTGAGTCATTCCTGCTTCAGTAAGTAACCCCAGACCCATATTTCTGTAAGTATCCAATAAACTCATTGCTACACCAAGTTGGACTTTGGTGGTACCCTTATTTTAATCTGTTCTGGGGTCACTGGATAAGTGTCCATTTGTTCTTGCGTTCCCAGGAGAAGTATAACACAACAGATGCTAATTTTGCGAACTATAATATCTTGCCATATGCTGGTGTATCCATAGAACTGGTCTGATCTCATATATAACCAAAATGCACATGAGTGATGTTTAGGGTTCAGTATACTTATTGGCAATGAAAGTATGGATTGATAGCAAATAGCAATGGGAAACCAGCCATGCTGTGCATTATGATGCTTCTATGTTTTGTTATGACTGCAAAAAAGAAAGGCAACTCATTAAGGGCTATTGCTCTAAGTCTGTGACACCACCAGAAAAGCAAATTCAAGAAGCTGTCACAATAAAATAAAAATCATTAGTAGATCTTGTCTGAATAATGGGGGATCTTGTGCTTTATATGTAGTATAAAATAGCATAGAAGTCTATATTGGCAAATACTTTAGATTTAATTAAATTTTGGTAATCATTTCTAAGTATATAGTAAGTGTCTTATATAGGCCTAGCATTTGTAACAGCCTTTCACATTAGTTGTGTCCTTTCTGAATCAGTTGGTTTAGAAAAAATTTAAGAATATTCTACCATCTTTACCTCTGCATTGGCCCAAGATTATGAGGATGCTGGATAGATATGATGGTAAAAGGTGAGGGGAATATTTAACCAGAGTACTGTTGATATCAGTTACTGTAAAAATAAAGACAGTTTTGTATTTATATTTCAGTAGATTAGGTTTCTTCAACCATATTGATTAATAGATTTTGGTAGGATTTCTTCCATTATCCTAAACAAGTCTATGTCTGGAATGTTCTGATGAAATGACAGTTCTTTTATTAAGGAAACAAACACAAAAAAAGTTTTGTTGACAAAAAAAGAGTCCATTAACTAGTCACCTAAGGAGAGATTAATGACTGCTTAGGGACAAGCTGGGTTGCTAAGAGTTTTCATTTGTTATCAGAAAATATTTCCTAATTATACCAAGAACCAAACTAAGTCAAAGCAAGTTTAAAATAAATTGCATTTTCTGGAACAGGATAGAGACTAATTTTCCTAGCATAACAATTGGTTGATATAAGAACATAATACAGATAATTACAATAACATTTTTGGTGCCAACACAGAGCCCACATAGCCTTTGAGCAAGGAATCTCCGTAACTATGCAAAGGCTGTTGGAGTTACAAGGGTCAAACATATGCAAAGGCCTAAGGCAACATGAATGTTAAAACCATATAAAAGTTAAGGTAACGTTTTGTTAGAGTGCATTTTGAAACTAGGGGTTGTGTTCAAGGCACACTGCCATTTTCCGTTAAAGTATTTGATCTCTTTACAGCTCATGTCCTGTTCTAGAGCACCAGAGGAGATAGAAGGGTAGTGAGTTCTCTTGAAGCTTCTATTGGAGGGTGGATGTGGGGAGGGCCTGGATTTACTGCATTTTGAAAGAATGACAGACACAGCACAAAATGAATTAAAGGGTAGCTGAAGTTTAAGTGGACTTCAGAACCATTTCCAAGATGCTTTCTGAGTTGAGAAGCATTTTTACTAGCAAGTTTCAAATAGACAAGCTGACTGTTCAAGTAGTAACATGGTTTGAAGGAAACGAACAACTTCTGACCTTAGATATCCTTTTACCTCAAATGTAGGAGCATACAATTTAGTAACTGTTTAGCTACAGACTTCCCTACTAGACCTTTAAATGACTTTCCTTGTCCTTGGAATTATTCACTCTAAGCCAGGGTCTTTATGTTCTTTCCACCAAAGGCTGCTTTGTAGATGGGTGACTTGGGAAACAGAAATAAGGAATTTTCCCCAAACTCTTCTGCCGTTCTCATATCATCATTCAGCAAGTCTGTTTACAGAACAGTACAGACCGCGCCGTCTACAGCAGGTGGAAGGGTGCAGCAGCCAATAAGTCTGTACTTTGTGGTGAGCCAAATCACTGGGGTCAAATGGAAACAGAAACCACGACTGCAGTTAAGCCAGGGTTTGGTGTATACGCCTCATCTTGTGGTAATATTCTTTTCAAAATGACAGTGCTCTCTTCAGTGAAAACTGTCCGATGCACTGCAAGATAATGTAAAGACTTTCAGTTCTGTTCATGAAAGCTATTTTGCTATGTAACTATCTCCTTAAAAGTCCTCAAACACTAGATGCTTTGAACCATGAAAATATGCTTTTTTATTTCAAATTTGTAAGTATTTTAGTAAAACTATGACACACCTCCAGCAAGTGATCAGAATTAGTGAACTGAGGAATAAATCATTACAAGATGAAGGGACACCACTTAAAATCTCCTTGCATTAAGGCTTCCTATTTCTTAGAACACAGAAATCAAAATACACATAAGCCCGTTGACATCATCTTACAAGATCACTTTGACAGTAAAAGATGAACAAAGGGATTTTAAAGTTATACAAGTTTTCTTACATCAAACCTTTAAAAAGTGCCGCTGCACAGGTGATGCTGTGCTTGGCAGATCATGAGAATTATCACCACCGATAAGTTGTGCAATTAGGCCAGTTCATTCGGAGTTGTCTTGTTTCTCTTGTGATTTACTTTGTAAATTTCACTTAAGATGACAGTTAAATATGATTGAAGATTATCATCATCTAGACTGGTGGCTCTCAACCTCCCTAATACTGTGATCCATTAATATAGCTCCTTGGATTGTGATGACCCACAACATAAAATTATTTCATTGTTACATCATAACTTTAATTTTGCTAATGTAATGAATCATAATGTAAATATGTAATGTATAAGATATCTGACATGTGACCCCTGTGAAAGGTCATTTGACCCCCCCATACACAAAGGGGTCATGACCACAGACTGAGAACTAATGATCTAGAGCTTCTGTTATTGGCAGTTCTTTGCCTCTGGTGGAATCAAACCCAACTTCTTCCTCTGCAAAGCTACAGATTCTCTGAAGGCGGTTTCTACCAGTTATTTATAAATGCTCTTCCATGGACTGACATTTTTTCCATGAACTCCACGAGCTAAGACTTTAAGGGGATTGATAGCAGGAGCTGTAAGAAGGTAATGAGTTTCACATGGACTATGACACAGGGATGGACGATGATCTATATGATGAAGAGGCTTGGTCACAGGAGCGTTCCAGCAGCTTTCAGCTGATAGTGTGACAGAGATACATAGGCAAAGTATGGCAGAGAGAGATATACAGGCAAAATATGACAGAGATATACAGGCAAAGATAAGGAAGGAGTTACAGGTGAGGGTACAATGAGATTAAGATGAATGGAAAGGATCCTCTGAATGTTTGGGGGATAAAACCTATTAAATAACAAAGTGGGATTCAAGGGAATTTGGTAGAGAAGCTATGAGAAGAGAATTTTTCTTCCAGACTTAGTGATATGAGGATGTGGGACATGCATCCTTTGTAGTCTCCTGCCATGAATAGGGACTGCTACCGGCAGGTGAATCTGACATACAGAGTCCAACTCCGAAGTAAACGCTATCATCTATTCTGGGCTCTACCTGAGCTGTTCAAATGAAAGGAGGTATTTTTAATAGTCAGGAAATCTCTCATCTTGGGAAATACTTTCATAAACTTTATTAATTTGGGGTATTTGTTCATACATGTGCATATAGTAAGAATCTCTTATATGCTAATATTTATGACATCTTTTGATCTGTTTTTTTCTGGTAGGAAATAGAGTTCTCAAAATTAAGAACTGCTTCTGAGACTGGTGTTCGCCAAAGAGTCCAGAGAAACTTGGGATTGCCTGCATAGCTAAAAATGCTGTCTCGCTTCTGCTCGTTTACTTATCCCTCTTGGAACTGTTGGATTGCATTTGATGACTTAGGGTACTGGTAGCTTATTACTTCATTTGTTAAGTTTCCTGCTAAAAGTACAGTTAGGTGTGCCTCTTTCACAGACTTCATAGTCTGGAATTAAACAGGTTTCCGATGTTTCTTCGGAGGTTCAGTGTTTCTAATTTCCTTTAATTGTCTTCTGAAATGTTTATGCCTTTTAACCTAAAGCCATAGCCTTTTGCTATGACATCGAGATATAAATCTGTTCTAGCTATCTTATAGATACCTGCAAGTTCCTGGGAAAGGTTCTGCTGCTGTATCAAGAAATCTGGTCTGGTGAAAACTAACAGTCTCCACAGCCTATTTGACCCCACCCATATTTTACAAGTCACTCCTGTATGGGTCAAGACCAACTTACATAGGGTCCTCCAGACAGTGCCAGCACCTGCACCAACTCCTGAGACTTCACCATTAGTACTACCTCTCCAGACTCAAATGGGTATCTACCAGCAAAAGAAATCTGGTTTTAAAGGGCTTATCTGATCTCATCTCATTCATTCACCAGTGTCTCTCCTGTACAACCAAGGCACTTCTCTTTCCCATTCTGGCAGTTAATCACCCTTCCCATGGCTGTCTCATTCATAGGGCCAATAATAACAATCTATTTTTTTCCTCCTAGCAACTTGCCTTCTTATCTTCTTCATCGAATAGATGCCGGATGTCTCCAGCCTGACAGTTAATCAAATGTCTCTCCAGTCACATCTCCTGCTGAGTGTGAGCCCACCAACTCCCAGCTCTCCCCTCCTCCATGTTGTCCCATGTCCACAGGAAGTAGCCAGACTTGAACCAGCACGCCTATATCCAAAGAGTCTGGAATGTTTGGGTTAAGACTTCACCTCAGCCCCTGGCATACATATATACAAAGCGTCTGGAATGTTCTGGTGAAAGTTCCATCCCAAGCTCCCTCCCCTGGGAGTTGAGAATATCCACCAAACAATGACTCCTCCCCAGAGATAATCAAGACCACTCTCAAAGAGTATTTAAATTGGCCCCCAGAGAACAAATATGTGGTTTCCTAATCTTCCTTCCTGGCTCCTCTCTGGAGGGCTGGAAAGCCATCCAGGAGCATTGATATCCATTAAACCTGGGCTTTTTCTAATTCGGTTTGATTTGGTCTAATTCGGATTATTGCATCAGCGGAGAAGTTTATCAGGATGCAGAAACTTTTCACTCTGGTCTTTCTGAATGAACATTGAACCTTTTGATATTTGTTTGGCTGTTTACAGAATAGCCTTTCCCCCTTTTTACTTCAGATGATTAGCAGAAATGTTGAGTTTTCAATCTGATTTTAAATTTTATGAGGATTTTAAGCAAGAGCAATGAATTTATATCAAATCTGTACCTCTCCAGTTCCTCTCGGTCTGTAACAAGAATGCCCCTTACTCAGCCGCAGGGGCAGGTTAGTATGTGTCAAGAGACCTTGTTTCATGGGAAAACCTTGGTGTTGTCACCACCCCTGATTTGCACATAACCCTGCAATTTTCACCCTACAGCTTCTTCTGTGGCCATTCACACCAAACAGAGAGTGTGAAGCTTGTGTTTGTCATCCACTCAATGATTTCCAGACAGGTGGTGACTGGGAAGGAGATATTCAGATTCATCTTCACATGGCCAACTGCATAGGAGAATCCACACAAAGCTCACTGATTTTATTAGATCATTTGAAGGTATCTTTTGAAAATAGGGTTTAAGATGAGTGATGGTTTTAAGTTTCACCTTTCAGTTTCTTCATTCTTTTCTACATTAGCACAATTAAAATAAATATTTTATTATTTTTGATGAAGCTGAATTTTGGAAGATAATTGTCATCTCATATAATCACAACTTTGGATCTAGATTATAATTTATTTTCCAAATGAATATGGAAATACTTTTTTTTTCATCTAGGGATCAAAAACACAGAAGACCTAGACACAGAGAGTTGGCAAGGGGACTTACCTGTTATAATAGTTGATAAAAATGTGTGAATTTCTCAGTATCATGAGTAACTATTGAGAAATAAGAAAGTCAAAAAGAAAGAGGAGTTGGGAAAGTTGATCTATCAAAGCACAATATTAGAGTGTGTGGAACTGCAAAGCACCTAATTGTGAAACACATACTTGTGTTTTCAGTTTTACTTGTATGAATATGTTTTCCCTGCTCAGTGTATGTGAACCATTTGTGTCCCTGCTGCCCACGGAAGTCACAGGTGGGCATCAGATTCCCTGAAATGGAGTTATAGAACCACCATGTGGGTGCTGGGAATTAACTCTGAGTCCTCTGCAAGAACAACAAGTGCTTTAAAATGCTGAATCATTTCTTGATTCTCAGAATAATTGCATTCATTAAAAGCAGATTTGTCAGAAGGCTTTAATTCATGTACTGATTTTGCTGCTTACTATTTGTGAATTTGGGCATTTTATCCTACGCTCGCCTAACACATTTCTTAGTCTGGAAAAAAAAAAAACATAAAAGTAAAATGAGACCCAAGTAAACTCAAGTAGTCATTTGAACGCCATAGTTCTCCAACAATGAATTGTAAATATGATGATAGCTTACTGTAACTGTAGGCTGTTCTGCGGGATCCCTGCCAGTGATTAGCATTGGGCATTGCATGTCAAACTAGAAAAGACAATAATAGAAAATGTTGTTTCCCACATCCTTGTATTCACGGCATTTATTTTTCCTTCTTGGAAAATCACTGGCTGCATTAAATAACTTTTCTCAAACATTAGGGTTTGCTTTATCTCAGAGATATTTGAACTAATTCTAAATCTTTCTGTATATTTTCCTTATTTAAAAGTTGAATCTCCTTGGCACCCCTGTTTGCAATCAGCAGCATTCAGACTCCTTTAAAATCCATTTAGCTGGAGGAGAGTCTAATTTCCTCCTTTAGGGATTATTAATTCTTTCAGTGTCCTGTAGTTTTCCTGGATTCAGGAAAAGACTCAGGGCCATTATTTTCAAATGATATTTTTGCACTGCACAAACGCACACGTCCTGTTGCTTCTGAACACAAAAGAAAGCACTCTGGTAAATGATTGCAATTGCTCTTTTTATGCTAATTTGAGTACAGACTTATTGGAATGGGCTTATCAGCTCCGGAACACCCACTGGGAATTTCCACAGGCCGCTGCTGTAAATGAGATGTTACATCCCAATGAGTAAATACATTTCAAATGCAAAGCAAACCTACTTCAGGGATTTTTTTTTTCTGACTTCCCTCAGATTGTTTTGCAGTTGGTAACTAAATCCACAAATGTCATAACATGATGTGTACCATCTGAAATTGAACAGAAAAGAAAATCACATTTGTTACACAAATAGGCTGAACACAGGCAAATATCAAAATGAAAGTTGCCAAATTTAACTTGAGTTCAGTGGGGAGAAATGCCGGTACAAGAAAAGTTGCAGCTAATAGGAATATATAGTGATAATTATCTAAATTACTGTTGTTATATTAAATGGTGAAGTTGATAGCTTTTAAAAAATCAGGGACATTTCAAAAGAATGAGACGTTTACCCAGTTATCAGCAACAGCCTGGGAACTTTAATTGAACACAGCTGATGCAAAAATAATACATGTCTTCAACTTAAATGTCAATGAGAAAGATCATAATTTGTTGGCATGCATGTATTTTTTTTTCAAGAGTGAAATTTGTGTCAACAAGGCAAATAGCCTCAAAGAAAGAGGCAAAAGGAATGGCATATTTCTAAAGAAATAGGGAACTAGACTGAGGACTTTGGCGCGCAAACAAGCCAACAACCATATTACGTAGAGATATCAGAGCTCTTAATTCAAAATTATTTTCTATTATTGTTAACATAGCAACACATCATTTTTGAGGCCTCCAAACAAAATAAAGAGAACAAGCAGATTTATTTTTCAATAACCCCAATAAGCATATCAAATTTTGAGTAGCCATCACAAGCTAAGAATTGTAGCTACTAATACAAGAACAGAGCCTCGGAGCCTTTTGTTAAAGGACAAGAAATCGGGATAACAGCAAACATTGTATTAAAGTTGCTGGAGAAGGAGCGTAGACAGCTTACTAGCCTATATGAGATCCTGGGTCAGGTCTGCACAACATAATAATGAAATATGAATTAAGCTGAATCATGAATTGCAGAAATGGTTGAGAATAGAGGGTATCTAACCATGCAAAGATGGCTCCCAAATGGACTGTCTCCTAGCTCTGCATTTTAACAGACGAGGAAGAGCGATACTACATAACATGAAAAGTATAACATGGAAAAGCCTTCAACATTTGCTTGGTAATATTGTCTACACGACCCCCTAAATGGGCTTTAAGTGAGAATATCAAAGCCAGACTCATAGAAAGAAGAATGAAGAAATTGTCATTGAGGACTTTTCTATCTTGCGGAAGAGAATCAGCGTAACCTGACTACACGAGCATGCAAAAATGGTTCAGGCTTCTGGTCCCAGCAGAAATCACCACCTGAAGAAGAAACAAAGCCCAAAATATATGGTCCCTAGTAAACTCTTTTTAGGGATTTCCAGATAATAGAACAACCCCAGCTGAGGAGGCTAGCATACAAAAGAAGAGACGCCTAGCTGTGTCCTATGAAATTTTCGATTCACAGAATGGTTGCACATTAAATGATTGGCATTTTCCCATAAAAAGTTGGGGTGGGGCAGTAAGTACTTGCATAAAATAGATACCGAGAACACAAAGCATGTATGAAGACAGAATCAATTTCCAGATAAATGATGACTTAGAAATCTATTTTCATATTATCATATTTTTGGAAAGTATTTGAGAATATAGACAAATAAAGTAAGAGAATAAAACAAAGCAAAATATTGGATCTGTTAGGAGAAAAAATGGAAGCATGGTAGATGCATATTGGTCCGAGAGAACAACTGTCATTCACTGAAAACCCCTGACAGAGGACCTACGGGAATAGACCCATTAGGATTTAGACTTAAGATTTGCATGATGAGGGTTGATGATGACTCAGGGTTTAAGAGCTCTGGTTGCTCCTGTAGAGGACTCAGGCTGGATTCCCAGCATCCATATGGTGGCTTCCAACCATCTGTAACACTGGTCCCCAGATATTTAGCTCTCTGCTATGTTCATAGGGCACAGACATACACGCAGGTAAGACTCCTACACAATATATACAACTTTAAATATTTTTTAAAAAAATATTCCATGATAAGGCCATAAAAATCTGATGCTAGTACAAGACAAATTAGCACAGGAAGAAAATGAAGGCAATTTCAAATTTCAAACCCAATGGAAAAACAGTTATAAGTAAAAAGAAATATAGCATATTATTTGGGAATGCAGTGTCATAGCTTAACAATGTCGGGCTGTGCAGTTGTGACTCACCAACTTATTCATTTGTGATTTACTTCAACTTACTGTGGATCTACCATGGAAAATTTCTCCATTTTGGTGCTGATAGACTTTAAAATTATTTTTAGTCTTCTCTTATTTACGATGTTATTAGGCCTCCCAATGACTATTACTTGGGTTAGTTTTAAAGTATATGAGAATGGTTTCTAGGGTGTAGAGCAACACATTTTTAATATGGTTTAACCCTGCATTTCCTGAATGCTAACTCTCATCATACTTATTTTTATATTTCTTCTGTGGAAGATCTGTTGATGACCAAGTTCTAATTTCTCCTTCCCTATCCTCTCTATTTCCCTTTTCCTTCCCTTTCTTTATCTGTCTTACTTTTCTTTCTGTAAATGTGAAATTTTTTTTACATATTCTGCATTCTAATGTTTCTTTTTAGAAAAATTTTCCTGTTGCAACTACTTAAAAAGGACTGTTTTACTTATTTTGGTATACTTATAAGTCTTAAGATGAGTAGAAGATTTAAACTTAATATAGTTTAAATATCAGAAGCTAAATCTTATAGTTCATGCATGCACACAATACACACATATTGAATAGCACAGATAGACATAACATATACATTTTAACACATATGCATGTTAGATTCTGTTCCTGCCCTGTGGAAATGACATTTTCTTTTAAATTGTTGTTGATATTTAAGGCCTTAAATCATATCAAATTAATGCCATGGTAATTTTTTAGCTAAAAAGTAAAAGTGATTATACACAAGTGGATGATCACATATTTATGAACATGTGAACATCACAAAACTATATGAGTAAAAAGAAAAAGATGATGCAAAATTGATTGTGGAGGGTCTGGGGTAAGTAAGGTTTGGAATGACTATGGTTAAATTCCTTATATGGAAGTATCAAAGAGTTAAAAAAAAAGAAAAAGTAACTAAAAGTAAAACCCTTAAATGTAAATGTCTTAAATTTTATTAGACTTTCGGCATCTTGTATACTTAAAATTATGAGATATGATACATTTTTATTGGCTAATTTTGATATTTGACAATTTTATATAAATCTATGATTTATTCTGCTTATTCTCTTCCACATACCTTTTCTTATCTTCCCTTCATCCTTATCAACCTCCTTCTCACCCAATCCTTGAAGTTCCATGACTTGATTTTGATTTGCGACTTATTTAGTTTAAACCAGAGTCACCTGTGTGGGCCCTGGACAAGCACTACCTATTGTTTTGTAGAGTTACAAGTGGGTCCAGAAATTAGGTCAATGACCCTTCTACCTCATGAACCTATCAGTAATAAATATTTCTACAGTGAATGGTAGGACCCATTCAGCCGACACCTATGTCTGACGTTAATGGACCCTTCGTAGGCAGACTCAGTTCAGGAAATCTCACTTTTAAGACTGTCTTGCTGCGTCCTGCCAAGTAGATGCCATATCACAGTCCTTCCCTCCATATCCCAGCACTTCCATCCTTGCTCAGTGTCTTCAGCAGTGTTCCGTAAGCTTTAGAAAGGATGTTATGTCTTATTTAGAGTTGTTCACCTCTCACTTGCCATGTGTATGTATTTATCATCATTCATTGGAAACCATTTTTTCCCCTCATTAAGACTGAAAGTAAAATATTTGAGAATAAAGGAAATCCTTTAGAAGTCATTTTAGGCTATGTCAATTTTTGTTAAACAACAGTGCTTTGTTTCTCCCTAAAAAATATGATCTTTACCATGGATCTTTTTGAACCAAGTTTACAGTACTAGGTATGGACTCCATCTTGTTGAGCAAGCCTCAAATCCAATCAGAGACCAGCTAGTTACCCCCATAATAGTATGTAAAAAGGAACACACCTAGTCTGGTTTGTTGGGCTTCCTGTGTGCAGAGTTCACAACTGGGTAAGACCATAAATGATTCTCCCTGAACAGCATTCTGATATAGTGAAAGCTAAACCAGGAAGGAAGAAGCTTCTTGCTCAGCTCCATTTCATTTTCTCTAAACCATGCAACTAAGGTGTGTGGTGCCTTCAGCAAAATCGTCTTACTCAGTTCTGGTAGGCAACCAAAGTTTACAGGCCAAAGCCTTCATCGTTTGGGGGACTTCCATAGATTTGGTACCTTTTTAACTTAAAATTTCATGTTTTCTGCTCAGATATAGAAAAGAAGCTTATTTTTATAGGGATCTTAAAAACTATATTTCTATGTAACTTCATTAGGTTTTTCATAGATTTCATACATTATTTTATGAAATTTTTTTTCTTTGTAACTCTCATACAAATCCTTTTTAGGTTCCACTTTCAATGCCTAAGACCTCACTAAAACATGGCATTAGGAGGAATGTTTACTTTGTTTATGATTTGTACAAACTGTTTCTGATGTTTCAGTCTTGAGGCTGTCTGCTACAAATACTTCTAGAGACAGTTGTTTATCACTTTAGCTCTGTATACTTCTGTTCCTAATTTGTTAAGAGTATTGAGGGAAACTTAATGCTCTCTCCTCATCAATTTAAGAGATTTTGTATTTGGATTCCATTACAGTGTACATAAATGCGTTTGTTGTCCTTATTTGATATTCTAATTAAAAACAGTTTGCAATCCCTGAAATACTCAATTTGGTTCTAATTTATTTTCTTTATTTTATTTTAGACACTAATAAGAAACTTGAGGAAGTTATAACTCTTTATCAGTGAGCCCACCTTGCAGACTTTCATGTCATTTTGTCCTTTGATGCTGGAGGCCATACAATAAATACAGAAATATGACTTTTCCCACTTTTCTTAACAACACATTAAATTGGAATTAATTACTCCATGAATGTCAATGAAAGCCACTAACAAAGTTTTCAAAACTTTTTATTTGGATATTGAATGCTAGGTTTTACAGATTTAGTTTTCATAATGGTACATAAATATTTAGTTTTCAGCATCCTCTGAGAATAGTTTTAGCAATTCCTATTATCCTAGATTACCAATTTTAACTAATTGTTCAAATATGACATAAAAATTTTCTTATTTTATTAGACATTTAACTTCTGTCGAATTTGCAACTCTGGATATTAAAAAAATATGCTATTTTATCTCTAAGATCAATAATACAAGTGACAGCGCATGCCAGTGAGTATGTGGAGCAAAGGAAACAATAGTATATTGTTGGTTGGGATGAAAATGTGTATAACTACTATGGACATGATTATGGAAGTTTCTGAAAATGATGGGAATCAAATACCTCACGATCCAGATATATCTTTCTTGGGCATATAACCAAAGGATGCTTCATTCTATCACAGGGATACCTGCTCAACTATGTTCATTGCTGCTCTATTCATAATAGCCAAAGATTGGAAACAACTTAGATGTTCCTCAACAGAATAATAAAAAAAGAAAATGTGGTACCTTTATTTACACAGTGGAGTACTATTCAGCTCTTATAAAAATGACATTATGGGGGCTAGAGAGATGGCTCAGAGGTTAAGAGCACTGACTGCTCTTCCAGAGG
>LOEQ01006280.1:54510-65533 GCA_001685075.1 Bramus lutescens | reverse complement strand
ATAGATCAGAATAATGGGTTAATATAAGCTACAAGAGCTAATAAGTATCCTAAGCTAATCAGCTTTATAACTTATAGTGTCTCTGTGTGATTTTCTTTGGGGCTTGCCGGCTGTGGGGAACTGGGCAGGGTAGAAACCCCAACGAGCAGCCCCCCCCGTAACATATCACAGCCACAAAAGAGAAACTAAAACACACATACACACAAGTATCAGTTCATTTTTGCGATTTTGAGAACTTTATAGAAAGGAGTCATCACACACAGTAGACTTTCTCTGTCTGCTTCTCAGCTTCCCATTGATTTGCAGATTAATCACTTCAGAACACGGTTTATTTCTTGTCCTATAATTTTGTATAATTTTGTATTGTGTTGCATTAGTAGAATAATCTCTTTATCTGTATTTCCCAATTTCCTTGCAAAGATACAATTTGACAACCTGAGGTTATTAAGATAATTCCTTAGTATTTTACTTTCTACTCTTTTATGTCTTTTATCTGTTCTTTTGTGACTGTTCACTTCTATGATTTTATAAACTGTATATCACTGCGTTATAAGTGTGGGTTAGTCAGGCTATTATCCAGAATTGCACTTATTGAAGTGAACTCACCTCCTAATTTTTGTGAATTCAGCATGTAGAAAAGATCGTATTTGGGGCCAGGGTGGGTGTGAGCAGTGATAAGAAGGCCATGGAGGTACAGTTACTCATTTATTACCAGCTCCCCAGGAAGTATGTCATATCATGTCTGGTCACCTCTCTCCTGGGATGCAACCGGTATGTTGTACTATTTCCCCAGACAATTAGAGTTCTTGTAGCTAAAATTTGATATCTAATTGTAACTAAAAATGTTTTTGAGACAGAGTTTGTCCTGGATACCAGCAGGCATTGAATCCACAGACATCCAACTACGTTTGCCTCCTGAGTGCTGTGATTATAGTTGTGTATCATCATGGTTTTTAGAAGTTTTATTTTAGTTGGATATATTGTCAAACACCTACTAATACCAACACTTAGGGAAGTGGAGACAGGAGTAATAGGAATTTAATGGCAATATTAGCTATATATTGAGTTTCAGAGCACTCTAGGCTATAGAAGTATTTGCTTCGAACAAGCAACCAAACCAAACAACAACCAAACAAGACAAAACAATCCTAAAAGTCAATAAAGTAAAATAAAAGATTTTTTATAGAATGTATATTAGCTTCAGTAGCCATTAAGTGTGGGCCACCCATGTCTCAAACCATCATTTGAAAGGAGTTTGTGTATTCATGAGTATGGAGGGTGTTGGCGATGTTCCCATATCAGGGCTTTCACCCCTAAATTGTAGTTTCCTATGGGCAGTTAGAGTCCAAAAATAAAAAGTTCCAGAATAAATATTGCACAGATTTTCAATTGCACACCATTTTAAACAATGTAACATTTCACATTATTTGACTATCTAGCCTAGGATGTGAATTCTCCCTTCCCATTGTATCCATGCTGGATATATTGTCTTCCCATTGATTCTTGGGCCATTTTCTTATATATCAGATCAAACATCACAGTATCAAAAAATTTCTGTTCATATACTCTTTAGTTTATTTAATGGTGGCCCTGGTGTGTGAGGATGAGGATGCTGGTGATTCAGATATGCCAAAAAGAAGCTCAAACCCCCTCTCTTTGAATGAAAAGATGGATTATTGACTTGATAAGGAAAGAAAAAAGTGTGTGTTCAAGTTGCTAAGCTCTGTGTAAGGAGGAGTCTTCTGTCTGAGAAATTGTCAAGCAAAGAAATCTGTGTTAATTTTCAGTCTCACCTCAAATTGCAAGTTACAGCTCTGCTGTGTGAGAAGTTCTTGGATGAGATGGGAGATAGATGAAAGATAGATGAAATTTGCTGGTAGAGAAAATAACCAGATAATGTATTCTAGTTAACAGTGGTGTGTTCTGTATGAGATCATTCTTTGTATGAAGAATTCTGCAAGTAGTCCCCCAAAACAGGTGTCAACAAACCATCTATTGCATGAAAGTGAGAATTACACAGATTCGAGAACAGATTTGGGCTGGAAAACATAAGAGTTACTGGAAAGGCTGCAAGACAGGAAGGCAGAAAAGGATTTGCTGACATGCCTGGTGAATACGTGAAGTGCATCCTGCTAAGTGTTAAGGATGAGGGGTCAGAGGTACTCACTGAGTTGATCCGCAGAGAAAGAAGACAATGGAGACTCCCAGGGGCACCAGACTTTGATGGCTGCAAAGTCTGCTGCCGTGTTTTGAAATGCTCAGATATGAAAGGACACAGTTAGGAATGTAATCCCCAGAGGGACTGGCGCACTGGAACCAACCTGTGTGTTCACTGAGGAACTGTAGCCTCTGTGGCAGCATTTAGGTGTGGTGAAAAGAAACAGAAAAGTACCATGATTACAATGCTCTAAAATGTTTCAGTCAAAAAAACCTTGACTGTTGAGGCTATCCAAGCATCTACATCGTCAGCTTTTGAAATCCCACCACCCACATCATCAGGGCCTGGTGATTGATAACAAATAATTGTCCTCCTAAACCATCATCTGAAGGTCAGTCGTAGCTTAACATCTCAGGATAGAGGCATTGTATTCTCCCACATCATCTCACAAGAATTATGAGAACAGAACAGTAAGTTGTTCAAGGAAAGATGGAGGGGGTGATGGAGAGAGAACAAACATATTCATATAGTGATTATTGTAGTGTACTGTATTTATTTTATTATTTACGTTATTAATCTCTTACTGTGCCCAATTTACATAGTCAACTTTGCTCTATGTGTAAATATTTATGTATAGGAAAGACAATATATATATATATGGGGATGGGTACTATTTTCAGTTAAAGTCACTGATTGGGGGTCCCCCAATAGACAATAAGGGGTAACTGCATATTGAGAGCCTTGAGCCAGTAAACATTAACAGAAGCTGAACTATGAGCAGGTTACTCTATTGCAATCTGTACTTACAAATTATAGAAACACCAAGTTATAATTTCTTTCTAAAGGAAGCAAAGGTGTTTGTTATTCAAAATTAAATGCTGGCAGAGGATATAACTTTAGCAAGAAAATTAAGAACTGGAGACTTAGGCCGTGGAGATAGAGACTGAATTCAGAGATTAGGAGAGGCATATGGCTTCCAATGTGGGCTGTGAGTAGCAATCATTTAGTGTTGGCTTCTGCATGGTGAGTTTGGTGGGTTTTCTCAAAATGGCTCTCTTCTTCCACTCTCTGTTTTGAGACCCAGGAGCCAGCAAAACCGGGGTCCAGGGGGAAAGGCAGAGAGGAAGAGGAAGCTAGGGGACCGGACAGGCTTCCACATCTGGGTAAATAGTCCATGAGGCCACACCCCAGTAGGCGGGTAGGTATTAGCTGTAACCTTTCCGCAGCAGGAGGGAGGGTGTCTGCCTATGAGTTTTGATAATACTTGAAGCAGAGTCTCCAGAGGGTTAACAATGGCGTGTGTAACAGGTAGCTTTATGGGACCTTTTTTACTGTCTCCTTGTATCTTCATAACGACAAAATCTCCAAGTATACGCCTGTTTTGCCCGATTTGAAGCACTATTTGCCAGCAATATTCTCGGAGGCAGCAGGGACTCTAGTCTCTACTATGGCGTGTCTTAAATGATGGCTTTTAGCCCCACTGGTGATTAGTGATTCCTGGTTATTAGTGGGTAATGAGACACAATGTAGTTAGCTTGGAGATAAAAATCAGCGTTCATTACATTGGATTGAATTCTAGTGCTGATGGCAATGGGTTTTCCAGTCACACCAAGAAATGTTGCCTTTTCCAAGTGATACTAGTGAAAATTATTTCTTGGTAACATAAAATCGTATGTCCTCCTTCGTATGGTTCTGTGCAAAATAAATGTTCAAAAAAGACTCAAAGGGAAACTGTGATAGGAGTCTAAATTTTGTGTGTGTGTGTGTGTGTGTGTGTTTTAATCTAAATGTTATATTGTTCTGCAGTAAAGACTACTTTGTTGCCAAAGAAACCTTTGGATTTCTTTTATTTTCAAAAATTTACCTTTTAAATGTTCAAGGAAGGTTTAGGAAATAGTGCAAAGAAGAACTAGCCTGTAGTTTCATGTTGAAGGCAAACACACTGCGGTGAGATTAGAGTTTAGTTAATTTTGCATGTAATCGTGTGGGTGCATACGTGACATGGCATGTGCGGAGGTCAAAGGACGCCTTGTGGGATTCAGCTCTCTCTTTCTACCCGCTGGAATCTGGCCAGTGATCTCAGGATCCTTAGCTTCGCAGCAGGTACCTTCATCCACTGAGCTAAGCTCACTGGACCTGAATCTGGATGCTGCATTTCTGGCCTCCCATTCTTGAGCAGATTTTTCAGTTCGCTGTGAAGCTGAGTGTTTCATGTTTTGGGGGGTTAACAGTATCTCCTCTCATTGTTGTCCTGAGGATCAACTGAGATGACACTGTACTCCACAATTGGTAGCTGTTGATATTGTCGGCCTGTTTATACGTAGTAGTTAGGGTCAGGTGTCCATACTGTCCACTTGGACACCAATCCCTTTTCTGAAACATGTGAATTGCATAACCTCAGTCAAGCCCCTTAATTTCTCTGTTACTCAGTTTTCTTTCTCATAATATGAAGATAATAAGAATATTTAATCACAGAGTTCTGATAACTCTACAACTATTCATATGTCAATGACATAACGCCCAGCCTGCTGAAATGTAAAAGCTCACTGTCATTATATAACATCCTGGCTGCAAGCATTTATATCCTATCACATTGTCTTTGTTTGCATTGAATATACAGTTAAAAATGAACTTGTAAATTACTATAAAAAGTAATGAGCTTCATTAGGGCATTTCCATACACACTTTGCTTTGTCTGTCTCCCTAAGTGGACTCCTCCACCACTGGTGACCTTCTTCTGCACATGCTTTCATGGCCCTTGTATTCCACCATTATTCCAGTCCCCTTAGCCTCTTTTTTCTCATGGTCCATGATCCTCTTTCTACTTTCATCATCATCATCACTTCCACCCTCCACACACAGACACAGACACCACACACAAACACACGTACACACAAATCATAGATATTTTTGGGTTGACTTTTTCACATAATCTATGCCATTCTACCAACAATCCTTTTAACGTCTGCTTAATACTCACTGGATGAGCATACCAAACTCCAGTTTTGGAGAAGTCACTAAACGTTTCTTCCGACCCTGTAATAAGTAATATTTAAAGGAATATATTGTGCCTACATCTTTGCTCAAAACTCGTACTCTTTTAAAGACTAGAGCTTTGTTTTATTCTCTATTACACCATATCCATGAAGAAGTTCTATACAGAAGACACTCATGACTGAACAATAGGCTTAACACATGGATGCATTTCTGTGTTTACTGTAGATTTTCCCATTACTAAGGAATATGTCTGTAGGTTAGAGGGGATGGAAAAAATACTGTGACTAAGATACAGTGTGCTAGAGGGAAACCCAGTCAGGATAGAATCCGCTTCCTTTTTAGGCCTCTCTCTTTGGCCACTGCTGTACTTTGGTTCTGGATGGACTGTGAACAATCAGTGATCTTGCATGTTTTTCTTAGTATACTAAGACAGGTTGTAGTATTCAAGGGGAACATTCCAAAAAGTAAAAGGGGAAAAAACAAGAGAAAGTCAGCACAAAAGCCATCGACTTTCCTGCTAATACCTGCCTTGTTTGATCTTTTCCATGCTCTCCAGATCCAGGACTCCTTGTGTCCCCTGTGACATAAGTCACTGTCGCTGCCTTTTCTGTCATGCTGGGCTGTCTCAGAGCCAGGGCTGTGTTTCTGGAACTTTGCTTATCTGTGATGTGGGATTCCCCTCTGTATGTTGTGAATATGTTTTATTACCATTGGTTAATAAAGAAGCTGCCTTGGGCCTATGACAGCACAGAACAGAGCAAGGTAGGAATTCCAAGCAGAGATAGAGGAGAAAAGAAGGCAGAGTCAGAGAGACATGGCATAGCTACCAAAAGAGAAAGATGCCAGCCATCAGCCAGAACCTTACCAGTAGGCCACAACCTCGTGGTAAAATCCAAAACAATAGAAACGCGTTAATTTAAGATGTAAGAGTTACTTAATAAGAAGCCTAAGCTATTGGCCAAGCAGTGTTGTAACTGATATAGTTTCTGGGTGTTTATTCGGGTCGGAGTAGTCAAGAAACAAACAGTCTCCGCCTACATATCTGCTTCCTTGCTGGATGACACTTTTCATCCTTAGTGAAGGTGTGGGTTGTAGGGAGGATGCCAGGAGGTAGCACTCCTTTGGGCCTTTGGGATCCACACTGGTCTAAGAAGCAGCGGCTCTGCATTCACAAGTGTAGGGATAGAAGACAATACCACTTCTTGATTTGTATAGTTATACTATCTTTTTCCCAGCTACAATCTCATGTAATCCCCCCCGCCCAGACTGCAACGTTGAGGCTTATTTTTGTCATAAATGAGAGAAATAGAATCACAGAGTCTTATAGTATGGAGTATGTAGAGCTGTAACATAGGCCACATTGACTCCTCCTGTTAGAGTTAGGGAAGGTGACACAGATTCATTTCTTCAGAGATCCTTAGGAGTCCAACACTAAAAAATTTGCTTGTATCATTTTACTAAGTGTGTACAATAACCTAGTGAACTAGATCCTATTATCTGTCCATTCATCCTTTTTTATTTCATAAATACACAAACTAAAGTGTAAAGAGGTTAAATTCTAGCAGGATTGTCAGTTAGCAAAGAGTTAAGAGGGATTTGAAATCAGATAGTTGAATTATAGATTTTGTAGTACTCATAATTATATTTTATTATGGAGATAGAGCATGTCTCTATGTTTGTATTACCTACATATGTTTATGTATATATAAACAAACATATATATGTATACATACGTATATAATACACACCCAGTTGTAATGGTTTATTTGCCTATTTTATTTACCACTGTATTTATAGCACATACAATAATACCCAGCAAACAGTAGGTGCCCAAAATCATTTTCTGGAAGAATGGGTGTATATGCTCTATATCCCTGTAAGGCATGTATGACAGGAAGTGAGTTATCAAATCACAGTTACTCAAAGTGTATCTTTTTTATGAAATGACTCCTTCTGACAGTGCAGGCTGGATGATCTATAATTTTTGGGGGGGTACCCATCCCCTGTGAATATATATTGAATCCCAGTCTTTCAGCACAGTGTGGTGATTAGGGGGTGGATGATGGACGCAGAGAGGTTCAAGCTCACCTTACCTCAGGTAGGATCATTAAACCTCATTAGCATCACTCTTCACTCACTCATTCCTTCTTCCCAGTTTTCATTCCTTCCAGGAGCATTTACTGAGTGAATCCCAATCGCTAGGGGCTAGTGAAGTGGAGATAAACAGGACTGCCTGCATCTTTGCCCTCTTGGGTAATAGTGCTGTGGATGATGTAAACAGTGCCCACCTTGGATGAAGGCTGTTGGATAAGATGGTGCATATGTTTAGTGCCGAGGCCCTAAGTGACCAAGTGATGTCTGATGTTTTGGGGGTGACACTGGATCTGATGAGCTTCAAATAGCAGCAAAAACAGAAAAACAAGCACACAAACACAGAAACAAATAAAACCCTCAAAATCTGACAATGAGCAATAGCGTAAATCTTATTTGGTATCCTTTCTTTGCAGATAGTAAACACGAGAGCAGATTTATTTTTTAAAAGTTTGATAGAGATATTCTGGAGAAAAAACAGTTTTCTAAGTTTCTAAAATATATACATATTTTACATATAAAATATACCATATACTATATTTAATATTTTAAATAATTGTGCATTGCATTTATGTATATTAAATATACTAACATATAAATAATTTATATATTTTAGAATATATGGTATATAATTATGTATTTTTATATCAATGTAATATATATATATACATGTAATTGATATATATTTAAATATATGTTGAGGGTTTTGTGTGTGCTTTGATCATATTTATTCCCCTGGCTCTTCCCAGATGATGGGACTCCCCATCCTCTGCTTTTTCAGTCACTGCTCTGTTCCTGTGAAGAGACATCATGTTCGAGTCAACTCTAGTGAAATAAAACATTTAATCTGGGGCTCTCCAAATTTCAAAGGGTACTCTGTGACCATTAGGACAGGCATCAGACACTCCTGGTTCTGGAGAGGTAGCTGAAAGCTTTACATCCCGATCCACAGGCAGCAGGTGGCAGGCGTGGGGTTGGCATGGACTTTGGAAAGTTCAAAGCCACCCCCCCTCCAGTGACACATCTTCTCTAATAAAGTCACACCTTCTATTCCTTCCCAAACAGTTCCACTCCCTGGTAACTAAGCATTCAAACTCTGAGCCGATGGGGGCATTCTCCTTCAAAACCACCATAGCTGCTGACTAAAATTTGTGTCCTTTCATTTATAAGCCATCAAAATCAATTTGTGATGCTCAGATATTCTCNCACCTTCTATTCCTTCCCAAACAGTTCCACTCCCTGGTAACTAAGCATTCAAACTCTGAGCCGATGGGGGCATTCTCCTTCAAAACCACCATAGCTGCTGACTAAAATTTGTGTCCTTTCATTTATAAGCCATCAAAATCAATTTGTGATGCTCAGATATTCTCAGATGTGTGGTCTTCCACTGACTGGGTCGTGGTTGGCTTACCACAGTCTCCTCTTTTACAACAATCCGATTCTTTGTGTCCCCCTTCAGCTAAGCATGCTGGTAGGTCTTTAAATAATTTCCAAGCACTGTTAAAGTTTTAACGTCTCTAATTTGTTTTCTTTGCTTGTCAAGTATCAAGAGAAGATATTTTCGTAAGGATTTAAGGTGGAGCCACTCTGTCACATCTAAATTCACCTTTGCTTTTCTGCCATGTAGACTGGGCATGTCTTTAACTGGGGAGGGCTCAGCTCACTGTGGGTGGTGCTACCCCTGGTCAGGTGGTCCTGGGTTGTATAACAAAGAAAGCTGAGTTTGCTATGAAAATGTGGTTCACAGGATTCCTCCATGGTCTCCACTTCAGTTCCCACTCCCTGTTCCTGCCGTGAGTCTCTGCCTTCTCCATGATGGACGGTAACCTGAAAAGGACTAGACACTCTCTTCCTCGAAGTTGCTTTTGGTAAATGTTTTATCAGCAACAGAAAAACAAAATAGGACACCCCTTTTCTGTATCCACACATTTAACTGGCCAGGGTTGGGATAATTTGTTTTGTACAGACTTTAGTTTTGTATTTTAACTTTATATAAAAAACTTTAAAGAAACTTTGTTTCAACTCCTAAGTAGCTTTTATGCCCTAATAAATCTGTGATATTTTATCTGACCCAAAGTTTCTATAAATTCACATATTAGATGGCTGAGCCATATGATGTAAAATTTTAAGGCTGTCCCACTGGCTTCATAATTTTAATTCTGTAATTGTTGAAATTAATGTAGTCTGATGATGTCATGAATTTCCCACCTCTGGTTTGAAGCATTACTTTTGGGATGAATATATGGTTACTAAAACCATCCCAGTAATAGCATTAAGAAATTAAACATCACAAAACACCTCCTAATATATAATAATACTGTGTCAAAAATGAATATTTGTGTTGTGGGAATTCATTCTTACTCACGACAATACATTAGTTTTGTCAACACCTTTGCAAGTTGTCCCATGACCCTGAGTGGCATTTGTCGCAATTCCTCCTCACCATGGTTGAGGAGGCCTTCTATCCTTAGGTGGCTAAAGCAGGCTTGGTAACAACATGTTTAATGGTATAGCATGTTACTACTGTTAGCAGATACCTGAGCATCTTGAATGTCATCTGTGCTTTTCTGAGGGTCTTTGCTGCCTGCCTCCATCTGTATTAGTCAGCTGTCCTAGTGATGAAAAATAGACTGGGTGGCATCACCAGGTCAAATGTGTTTTCTTAGAGTCGTAGTTTCTGTCTGGTGTAAAATCTAAAATCAAGATCATAGAGAGCTCACTTCCTGGTCTTAGGTATTAGAAAATGGCTCTTTCCAGCTGAGTGCTCATATGGATTTTTCTTGGTAGATAAATATGAGACAGACACTCCTCTGATAGCTCCTCCTCCGAGACCACAAAATCACTATGGAGACCCACTCTTTCTGTCTCAGATCTCATCATCCTCATTGCCTCCTGTACTGACTAGTCTTATGTCAATGGACACAAGCCAGCATAACCTGAAAGGAGAGAACTTAAGGTGAGAAAATGCCCCCATAAGATCCAACTGTAGTACATTTTCTTAATTAGTGATGGATAAGGGAGGAGCTAGCACATTGTGGATGGTGGCATCCTTGGGCTGGTGATCCTGGAATTGCTAAGAAAGCAGACTGTGCAAGCCATGGGGACAAGCCAGTAAACAGCACCCCTCCATGTCCTCTACATCAGCATGTGCCTCCTGGTTCTGTCTTGTTTGAGTTCTTGTCCTGACTTCCTTTGGTGATGGTAAGTGAATCCAGATATTGGACATTGAATTTTTCTTATACTTTTATTAGAGTTTGGTTTTGCTTTGATTTGAGACTGTGCCATGGTTCTTCCCTCTTGAAGTAATAAAGTAATTAATTAATACTTTAATTTTTCTGGAGCCCATAGCCAAGATACTTTGAATTTTTTTTTAAAAAAATGGATTTTAAAAAGATTGGCTATTTTAAAGGGTCTGAAATCTTAATGTGTTTGAATTTGTAAAGACTGTGGGACTTTTAAAGTTATTTATGTTTTTAATGTGAGATCTTGGGAAACAATTAAAAAATGAAGAGCTGTGGCTTAATAATGATGTGCTTGTGTGTCAAGTTGACAAAGGGGCAGAATACTGGCTAGTCTTATGTCGACTTGACACACGCTGGAGCTATCTAAAAGGAGAGACTCTCAATTGAGAAAACGTCTCCATAAAATCCAGCTGTAGGGCATTTTCTTAATTCGTGATCAATGTGGGAGGGCCCAGCCTAAGGTGGTTGGTGCCACCCCTGGGCTTATGGTCCTGGGTTCTCTAAGAAATCATGCTGAGCAATCCATCGGAAGGAA
>LOEQ01006280.1:0-54502 GCA_001685075.1 Bramus lutescens | reverse complement strand
GCATTCTTCATGGCCTCTGCATCAGCTCCTGCTTCCAGGCTCCTGCCCTGCTTGAATTCTCGCCCTTACTTCCTTCAGTGATGAAGAGAAGAGGGATTTCGAAGTGTAAGCTAAATAAACCTTTCCTCCCCATGTTGCTTTTTGGTCGTGATGTTTTGTCACAGCAATAGAAACCCTAACTGAGACACTTCGTGAATATCATCTCTAATATTATGTACCGGATATTGGGTGAGGACATCAACATGAATTTTAAGATGACACAAATGATAATATTTAAAGGTTTGGCCCTTCCAGTCATTCAAGGCATGTGGTTGAGTTTAGCCAGTAGGAAGCATGAGCAGGCACTGTAGCGAGGGAGATGAGAGTGCCGAGAGCTGGCTGGACGCCTTGACCCAAGTCCGTAAGGCTACGCCGTCCTACGCTCTTGGATGATGTTTTCTTCTATCCTTGCCCTGCAGGCCCTGTGTTAGTGACCGCCCCATAGTGACAGGTCTTAGGACCTTGAGCCATTCCCAAACTTCCTGGTTTTCTGCTTTGTCTTTGTAAGAAATCCCTTTACTCAACCTCCCTGCCATTATTCAACTTCCTTCTGCATTCCCCCTGATATGCTCAATTTCAAATGTTAAAAATTTGAACGTCTTAAATTCTATAATGCATTTAGTTGAAATGAATTGGAAGATAAAACTAATATAGAAGGAATCTAACTTTCCCGTGTTTCAAATAGTTCCTCAACCCTCCCTGAACCAAACCAAGGATATCTGTTTTGTAGAAGGGATAGGTGCTGCTCGGTGGAAGGGGAAACTAGTTTAATAAACTCCTACTTTCTGATTGGTTAAGAGCAGCTAACGTCAGGAAGAATCTTTGGGGGAAATAAAAATAGATAATCTGGTAATTATCTGAATTAGCGTTCTACCTGACATTTATCACTGAATTGATTTTTTATTTTTTTTTAGATTGTGAGGGCAAAATGCAGCATCCACCCTGAAACACTAGTATGTGATCTCCTCATCCCTACAATTTTTTTCATACTCTGGTGTCCTTCCTTTTGGCATGTTCTATCAGTAGAGCTCTGGTTATGGATTCTGATTGTATTAAACAGGTTGTTGTCCCAGACAATGAACACAATTCTCCTGATGTTGACTGAAGTTTCTGTCTTGCCTGGTTCCCACAGTTAAGTTCCAATGAAATCACACAGAGGTCTATATTAATTATAAAATGATTGACATATTAGCTCAGGCTTCTTAATAATTAATTCTTACATCTTATATTAGCCCATTATTCTTGTCTATGTTAACCACATGGATTGGTACCTTTTTCAGCGAGGCAGTCATATCTTGCTTGCTCTGTGTCTGGCTTCCTCTGTGTCTGGGTGACAACTGTGGACTGAAACTTTCCTCTTTCCATAATTCTCCTTGCCACGCCTCTCCTTTCTGCCTGGTCACAGACACCTCGCCTGTACTTCCTGCCTGGCTACTGGCCAATTGGCATTCTATTAAACAAGTGCAAGAAACAAATCTTTACAGGGTAAAACCATTGTCCCACAGCATCCTGATAACTTATAATCAATATTTGTTGAGTGAATGTTATTTGAATTTTGATGATATGCAATAGGGGAGAAGGTAGGCTTAGATGTATGCCCTGAAGTCCATTTATGAGTCAGCACAGAGGGCAGTGTAAGGCATGAGACAAGCAATGAGGAATGTCGGGGGTAATCTGGTGGCCTGAAGAGGCTTGTTGGCTAAGAGGTGTTTCAATGGTTTGTTTTCTCTAATGGTGCAAGAGAGGAGAGGCTGTTGGTCACATGCTTCCTAAGTCACTGTTGAACGTAAGATCTAAGTTGTATGGGAGATTATGTATACTTGGAGCACTGAGCTAAGAACGCCGAGTATACATACCTTAGTGTATCTTAGATACAGAGCTGAGATATTCCTGCTGTTAGGTTGTCACTTAAGAGAGATGACCAAACCCAGTACGTTATCTTCCTTTTCAGAAGGGGCAAGAATCCAATCCACTTTAGTTTAAAATTAAATTATTGTTTCAAATTTATGATAGATTTTGAACAGATGAAGTATAAATAATAGAAGATAAACTTAAGTACTGTTCATATTCTTCAATACTAATCATTCAGTGATAGAATGGCTAGTTAAAAACAAGATTATGTTTCCCCCACAGAACAACATAAAGCATTAATCAAATTTCTTGTTTAATACTTCAGAAAGCAATCTGAAGTAAATACAGTTCTGATGTAAATACAGTTCCTGATGTAACAGAGAATAAATTGATTACCTTTCTTAACAAGGCACAGCCACATAGGGCAAAGGCCTTGAAGGAGACTTTAGTAAATCCCCCAGCCTCAGAACATGCCACAGATACCTGTGTTGAGAGGTGATGGGCAGCGTGTTTTGTGGTACAAAATAAGCGTCATTTTCCTGAGTCTGTATATTAATGCTACAGGAAATTAAAGAATGCCAAGAAGCTCAAAGATGGGAGGGAAAAATCACTGGGACAAGGGCAGTACCAAACCAAGGGGGGCATAGAGAGTAAATCTAACAACAGCACTTAGTTTTCTGTAATGAAAAGCCTTGGGCTAGAAGAAGGGGTCAGCAGTTCAGATCACTGGTTGCTCTTCCAGAGGTCTTGAGTTCAATTCCCTGCACCTACATGGTGACTCACAGCTGTCTATAATTGTATTCCTGGCTCCAGAGCCCTTTTCTGGTGTGCGTACATACAGGCAGGCAAAACGTCCATAGAAATAAATAAGTTTTAATAAAGAAGAAAGGAAAAACAGTCCCCGTGCTTGACTTTTTAAACCTTCTTCCTGGAGGACTGTCTCTGAGAACCCTGCTCTTTAAATAGTAGCACATTATTCAGATCTAACAACTAATAATTGGCCCAAAGTCTGAATCAGTATAGAATAATCAAAATGAACTTATTTATAGAGAATTATTGTGTTAGTGAATTTTAGATGAATAATTAGTACTGAAAACTTGAGACCTCTACAACATTAATTTCTGGAATTTTAATCCCTTTCCTTTGAGGTTTTTCTTTTTTCGTTTACCTGAAGGCATGCTGCAACCCACATACTTTAAAGACAGGAGTCTTTTTTTTTCTTTTATTGTGGAGAGGAGATGACTCTTCATGTAGCTTGTGCATGGATATATTTCCCTAAGATATTTTGCAGATGAATTTGGTGAAGAGTGTTAAATTAGCATTAGCATTATTAATCAAACCATGCTTATTTTCTGAACATTTTATTTCATTACACACACACACACACACACACACACACTTACACGGCTGTAGTTTTTAATATGACTGTGTTGGTTCTTTATTCCTACCACTGAGGCAGAGATGGATGGGAGCATGAATCACCTCCACTCTGTCATAGGAAGTGTGACAGTGGTCATTTAGTGAATAGCCAATGGTGAGATGGTCTCATCTTGCCTGCTGTCCTTGGTGGGATGGTGCACATGCTCCAGAATAGCCCAGTTTGTCCCATCACCCTGTGCAGTGTGTCCACATAACAGCTGAACCCTGCTATCCTGCAGCTGATTTCAGCAGTGATGTTGGCAGGGTTGATGTACAGAACATTACTTTTCTTTCTGTTTTTAGTCCTGAGGATTGTACTGTGAGTCATACATATGCTAGGCAAATGTTAGCACAGCTGCATCCCCAGTCCTACATTTATTGTGAGACAGTGTCTGGCTGACCTTGAGCTCACTTACGTGCCCACGTTTAGTCCCGAGCTCAACAATCACCTCTCTTTAGTTCTTCATGGTTGGACCTCTACAATAGAATACCTGTACTTCGTGGTAACACAGAGTAAACCCTAGACACTCTGTATGGAAGGGATGTGGAGAGGTTTTTATCTTTTTCCTTTCTTAATATATTTATGTCTAACTTGAGGGGACATGTGAAGAAGGAAAGAACTGCTTAGATGCTGTATTAACTTTTACATTACAATATGACAATAGTTGTGTGACTGATCTGATAGAGCGCAAATGCTGCCCTTGAATATCTATTTGGGGTCCCTCATCTTGCCCCTCTGTTTCCACCCATGGGCAATTATATCTCAGATTTAGCTAGTANTATATATAGTTTTGAGTAGGGTATTCTAGTTTCTTGCATCCTCTCTGATCCTCACCCCTCCCCCTCTTTCTTTTCATTTGGTATAAATTAACAGAACATGAAGCAATGCATCTCACAGCTCCGGCAGCAAGGTCTCTATCCCAGTGGCTCACAGATGTCCTTTACATGTTACCTGTGGGTTTTCAAGATGTTCCAGTTTCTCTGTCAGGATATTATGCTCCACAGAGCCTACAGTTATCTTGCGGTTCTTAAGGCTCATGATTGCAAATGAGACCATGCAGCCCTATCACTGTTAGTGCTGCTGGTTTGAACATGATGAGTCAACACCAAACTCTATTTCTAGGACCTAGAGATGGATTGCTCAACACATCTTTAAAATTATTGGAACAATCTTGCTTAAGTATGAGCAAACTCTTTGGTTCTAGGCTAAGAAGGTATGGTGGTTTTAATACAATATAATATAATAACATATTTATGTCTGTGTTTTCAGAGACAGTTAGTGTTGTCCTAAGGTTGCAGACGCTGTAATTGTCTCAGTGATGCTCTGGAAAACTGGCCTTTTGCACAGGATTCTTCCAATTAGCATCTCTGTTCTACAAACACATTTCTGGACCATCATCTCTTACTTTTATGACTTAGATTTCTCTTAGCTCATTCTTAAATAATGTGGTTCGGCTTTTTATGTTTGTTTAAGTGGAACATGTTTGCATTGTTACTGGGAGTTCATTTAATTTTCCCAAAGGGTAATTGAATTATTCCAAAGTTGAATACAAGGTTTATGCACAGCAGTGGTATTAGCTTGTAAGCTGGCAACTGATGGAATCACTAAGAATAAACCACTTCCTCCAAGCATCCTAAGTATTTTGAGAACTTAAAATGTGACTTTTGATTACAGATACTCTTTGTCAGCAGCTGACTTAATTGGTTGCACCTGACAGGTATGCCTATATTCAGAAGCATTTAGAAGTAAATGTGCAAATTAAATGATTGAAGGGAAATATGTCTGAATGCTAATGCTATGATTACATGGCACCTATTCTAGGAAGTGCAAACAAGTGACCGTGGGTATCTCCTTCCAGAACATTTCCAGTGAGCTAACGGAGAATTCCCAAAATCTGGTCAATTAAAGCCACTATTAATTTGGGCCATTTTTATGTTTATTGCTACAAATTAAGAGAACAATAGACTTCAATATTCCAAAGGTTGTGTTTTTTTCCGCAAGGTGGAAGGTTTTTTTTTTTTATTAGAGCAAGATTCTTGTATCTGCTAATATCTTTCTCAATGCAACGACAAGATTATTTTAGGTAACCATGATGATCATGTACCTCTCATCATCAGTGGAGGAGGTTGTATTGGAAGGGGAAAAGCCATGTGTTTGAGAATTCGCATTTGCCCATTCCTGTTTGACGGTTCTCATCCATCATCTCTGCTTGCTCCAGGTATCACTTCGAAGGTTTTGCTTTCCCTTTTAGTAAATGAACAATTCGTAAACCGATTGTCGCTTTTCTATTTATCTCATTATGATAGATCTATCTGACTACCTGACACTTCTGCTTACCCAAATGTTTTAGTTTTCAAGCCTATAATTTTTTTCTGCATACAACTAAAATTGATGATAATTAAATGTCATAAAGTTGGAGAACACATCAAAATAGGAACTTCAATTGGGTCGGAAATGAAGAAATGTAGGCGTGTAAGAAGCCGGTAAGCTTGGAGTCTTTTGTGAAGAGAATTCTGGAGTTAGGAGTGGAAATTCGTTCTTCCATGAGTAGCTGATCTTTAAGTGCTTTGTGTTGGGCCTTTAGTTTCCTGTGCTTCTCAGTGACAGCAAAATAATCAAGCTGAAGAGCAGAAACAACTAGAAGTGTCAGCTCAGTGTGAGATGATTGATTATAGAGAGGATCTGACCCTCTTAAAAATGGATTTGGTGCAGTAATTTAAATAGTTGAGAACATTTGAAAACAACTGATGAGTGGATTTCTGTATATTTCAAAGAGGAAATACCTTGAAAAATTTCAGGACTCAGATGGAGAAATAAAAATTCATTACATTATTGTTAATTTAAAAGATAGCTGTTTATAATTTCGTTAATTGAACTATATGAACTCTCTTCTAACATATGATTTCAGTGGATTAGCCTACTGCACAATTAAAGTTCCTGTGTAATGTTTTTCTCTTTAAAGAAATGTAATGGCATGGTTATATCATTGAGGAGTCTTCCATCAAGGATATGCATCTTGATATAATTCTCATTATTGGAACAGAAAAACAATATTTTTTTTAAAAAAAAAACAAGATCTTAAAGTTTATTTACAGGAAAAATTACAGGAGCCAGCTAATCTTGACATAATTAACGTTGATTGATTAATATCTACGCAGTTGCTTGCCTTTTTTGATTCCATGTTGATTTTATTTGGATTGTATGCTCCATTAAATATCATTATTGCATTTAAAAGTATGCAGGGCTAAAGATGTAGTTTGTTTGGTAGAAACTTGCCTAGCATACTGGGTAAGAAGATGGGCTAGAGCCCAAGGATATCATAAAGCTTGACTTGATGGCTCATACCATACCTCTAACCCCAACACCCAGGAAGTGGATAGAGGCACAGATAACAAAATGACAAATTCATTCTTTGCTACATAGAAGTTTCAAGGTCATCTGGGGCTCCATGAACCTGACAAAATAAAACTAAACCAACCAACCAACCAAACGACCAAACAAACAAACAATAAAAACTCAACAAAATAATGGTGAAGGCATTAAATCCATGGTTGTAGAGGTCTTCGTTTTATGTAGATTCAAGATAGAACTATTTATGACCAATCTCTAGAAATGACTATGCCTCAGAGCACCTGATCCCCAACCATGCAGAAGCAGAGGTCTTCGTAAAGCCCAGATTTAACCCTAGCCCTAACCTTTTCATATCCTCAGACCACAGTTCCAATTTGGGGGATCAATGTTTTCCATCTTTTCCTCTAAGATTAGGGACTTAGATGTTCATGGAGCCAGCAGAACAACAATAGTCAATTTGATTGAGCCTCTGAAACAGGTGTCATTTTGATAAATGGTCCTAATTAAGCTGAGGTCTCAGGTAGGAAGCCAATTGAGTTCATGCACTGACACCAGGATAGCCTTGGCCAGACAAGGACAGATGTCACACGGAGGCAGATGGGGCACTTCATTAGCTCGGACAAGTCTCCAAGTTGCGTCTCCCATAGTTTGGTCAAAGGACCTCGGTGCTGAGCCTTCGTGGCTTAAACTTGAATTCATTTGAGGGTTACTGCATGGATTGTAGTTACTGAAATTTCATCTTTCAGGCCATTAAAAAAAAGCCTGATCTCTGTTCTACAGTGAGAGACAAGTGCATAAAAATGATTAATTAGCCAAAAAGCTTATTGTTTCCAATCCATGATTCATATCCCTTCTGCACAACATGGGTTTAAACTGCTGGAGACAAAGCTGTTTAGTGTTTCCCTACATCAATTTCAATACTGATTGTCTATGTAAAGAGCCAGCAGCAAACTCTCCCTTCTTTCCCCATAACTTGAAAGACATTTTCAGCATCCAGCGACACAGGGATACAATCTTTCCTTTCCATCACCGTTTTAGAGCACTAATTTGTTCTACGGATTTTGGTTTCCCCTTTGCCCTCTCCTTGCTCACTTAAAAATAAAGAAGGGAAGGTATTCAGTAAAGTACTGAAGTCAATCGCATCAACTTTTCTAGTGTGTGCGGTTGGTAACCTTTTTCTGTAAAGGATCAAGCAGGGCATAGTTCAGGCTTTGCAGATCATATCCCCTCTTTCACAGCTATTTAATTTCGTGGCTGTGAGGTGAAAGCAGCCGTAGGAAAGGTCACACACATGGGGTTGTGGATGTGCCTCATTACAACTTTGTAGTATGTGAGACTTAAAATTCCAAACACTTTCAAATGCCAAGAATATTCTTATCCTTCTATTTAAATTTTACATGTAAAAACATAGTTAATATGTGGACATACAAAGGTGGTAGACTGGTGTTAATCCATGGCTGTAGTTTGTATTTTCTCAGTTCTAATGCACTTATGAAACTCTGCTAAGTCACAAAGTATTGTCCTTGTTTGCCAAGGAATTTGTATTTAAACTTAGAAAAAGACAACTGATATTGCAAAATTAAAAGTTATGAAGTGCTAGACCCCAAATCATAGCAGTTCTCTGACAAGCTCCAGAAGTAGAAAAAAAAATCAAGGATCATGGGTGTGTTTCAGCTGCAGTGGGTAGGTCTACACAGTGCAGGCAAAAATGGCAGAGGAAACCTTGTGAATTTTGGAATTGTCAGATTACAACCAGGAAACAAAAGGCTGAGCCTTTTCAAGATGTAGTTTTGTTCTTTTATATAGTCACAAATATCCTCAAGGCAAAATTATTTGTTGACTCAATTTGTGCACCTCTTGTTTTCCTCCAATTTTATGAGTCCTGGCATTTCAGTGTTGGACAAGAAAATTGAAATTCTTTCCAAAAATCCTACCTGTGTTCAATGCTTTTATTGTATTAAAAGTGTGTGGGCTTGAAGATGTAGTTCATTTGGTAGAGTGCCTGTCTATCATGTGTACTAACAACAGCAAGGAGAACAGCCCACCAAAAGATTCTACAAGGCTGATTGATTGTTTAGAACTCTGTGATTGTGGAGAATTGGTGTGTTCTATACAGTTTGTTGGTACCTGACCTGACTGGGGTGGTGAGGGCATGAAAAAAGGACAGACCCACGGACACACATAGAGAAACATTCAGATCAGGTGGACTACACACAATCTGATAGAGTGGAACTAACTACTCAACAACCTGGAACCTCAGCAGTTTTTCTAGGTACAGGGGAGGGGATAACTAGTCTCAGTTGGAGACATCTGTAGGTGAGTAGTCTCAGGCAGTAGATCTGGGAATATGAAGCTGAAGTTGCTAGTTTCTGCACACATTCCATTGTTCATAAGTCTCTATACTTGGACTAGGAGAAGGCTTTGTCATTGTGATCCTGACCTGAGGAAGGCTTTGCCAATTTCCCATGGGTCTGAGGCCTTGGCCCTTGACATGGCTGGCTCGTGTCAAACAGTACACATTCAGTCAGGGCTTCACTTGCTCAGACTTAGCTCACTCCCTACAGTTTCAGATTCAGAGACACTTTACCTTGGGTTTATCTTTAGGCTCCTTAATAGTCATTCACTGCCTACCTTTGTGTTGGCGGGAGGCCATTTGTTTGTTCCCGGCTGCTCAACCCCAAAATAACCACACAGAAACTGTATTAAATAAATCACTCTTTCACCTATTAGCTCTAGCTTCTTATTTGCTATCTTTTACATATTAATTTAACCCATTTTTATTAATTCATGCATCGCCACATGACTGTAGCTTACTTGTAAGGTTCTGTCCATAGTCTGTCTCTGGCAGGGCTACATGGCTTTTTGTGACTCTGCCTTCTTTCTCCCAGCATTCAGTTTAATTTTATCCACCTAGCTCTGTTCTGCCCTGCTATAGCCTAAAGCAGTTTCTTTATTACTCAGTGGTAATCACAGCATGCAGAAGGGAATCCCCCATCACCCTTGTGTCTGACTGAACATCTTTCTGACTATGAGTTGAAACCCATGCACAGACCACTGGCTTTTACTAACACAAATTTGAAGATGTCAGTAAGTAGAACCTGAAACCTATAGCAGTGATTTCTTCAGTTTGTTGTAACTAGAGCAAACAGTTTTGCCACCAATGTATTTGGAAATGTCTTGATTTTATGGACTATCTTGTTCTGTAACTATAAAATCATCTACTTGTAAGAATATAGTATTTGGGAAACTTGAGTCTGTATTCTTGGTCATGGGCATTCATATTTGATTATGAGATAAACTATCTCGTACTCCTTGTGAGAACAGAGCAGTGTTTGAAGTTGATAATGAATCTGAGAGAATAAGCATGTCTTGCTGAAGGGGGCAAAGGGAGAGAAGAGGCCCTGATATGACACTATCATTGGTGTCAAATTCAGTACAGATAGGTATGAAAACCCTTGATGGGAGTGAAGAAGTCTGTGTTCTAAGATACCATCAGGAGGTTTGGAAAGAAAGAGGAAGTTAGCAGGGTATTTCCAAAGAGCATGGAGAAAAGAATGTCTGTAGGGGAACAAGAGAGAGTCAAGAGGAAGGGAAGGACAGATGAAAACAAGAGAAACAACTGGTTGCTAGAGATGATTGTCTCTGAGCAAGGTTTGAAGATGAAGGCCAGCAAGATGGCCTATTGGGTGTAGACACTTGCCTACAAACCTGATGACTTGAGTACCATCCCTGGAAATTACATAGTGTAAGTAAAAAGCAGTCTCACACAAGTTATCCTTTAGCTGCCATATGCATGCTGTGGAATATATTTGCACATAGACACATATAACACATACATCATACATACATAACCGTTATTTAAAAAAAAGATGTTAGCAAGGAGTAGTGTGGGTAGCATTATGGGGTCTGGGGGTTTTAACTGAGGCTTGTAGAAAAATTGTTTGGAAGGGAAATGGTAAATCTATTCTCAGGGTGATGTGTAAAGGTATGTAAGACCAGTATCTTTTCTATTGTGGAGTCAGTGAGCCAAAAAAGATTTGTGTATTTTGTGTCTACTAAACAAGAAACCATTAAGGCTTCAATTCCATGGTTTTGTGAGCATGCTAACCACTCATTTTGATTGTCAATGTAGGAGAATCTGTTGCTTGATCAATACATCTGTTTTCCTTCTATAAAGCATTGACTTTTGTTTAGTGAATATGACTCCTCTAATTGTGGTGTGGAAATTTTTATTGTTTCCTACAAAGTGGGAAATAAAATAACAGCCAAAACTTAGAGTAGAATAAGGTTTAAATTCCTCTTTCAGTGAGACTTCTCTGAGGGCAGCAAGAGAAGTATTTTATCCAGGGAAATGTCATGTTTTTCTCAAAGCTATGTAACATACCACATGCAAAAGGACTGTCATGTCTACCAGGATGGGTAGGATATTACAATGTTGTAATATTGGTTCTTTGTTCTTTTTATTCTTTTAGCTTTGTGTAGTAGCTATTACTGTCTTATTGAAAGCAAAAACCAGCGGGAAATGTAATTTTGAACCTGACAAATACAGGCCGTTCATTTTATTATAAAGGGTTTGAAATACCTAAGAAATAACCCTAGTTTGAAGAACTTCAGCAAGATAAATCTGAAATGGAAAGAGATACAGTGATGAGGACTGGAAAAAAGATACCCAATAAATCAAAATAAAGCCAATTTTGAGGAAGAATAAAAACACAAAAGGAAATTGAGAAAATAATAAAGGAGACAATGAATCGTAATAGAGAAAGATGAAATGATAGCAATTTGTGTTTACCTGGGAACTTTCATCCAGAAATTAAGTTTGATAGGGATGAGGGATTTGGCAATGTTGGGTAGTAAGCTAATAATTATTTGGTTCAGGAGGTTGGGTATGGGGTCTGAACAAATATATAGATAAATATAAAACTGTAGAAAAATTGATGTGGGCAAGATGATTGCAGGGAAGATAATTGGCATCCAGGAGGCAGGGACAGAAAGAAACTGGAGGTAATTTCAGGGGAATGTGTGGGATGAATGACCTACTGTGTATTGGCTAGGAAAGACAGTGGTAAATGGACACATATGGTTCTAAAAGAGACTCTGACTTGGCGTGGGCGGTCCTTTTGTCTGTGTTGCTTTTATTGGTTAATGAATAAAGAACTGCTTTGAGCCTATGGCAGGGAAGAACAGAACTAGGTGGGGAAAGCTAGACTGAATGCTGGGAGAAAGAAGGGTGGAGTTAGAGAGAAGTGATGGAGCCAACAGAGACAGACACTGGAAACTTTAGCCAGTAAGCCACTGTCACATGATGATACACAGATTGATAAATATGGGTTAAATTAATATGTAAGAGATTACCTATTAAGAAGCTTGAGCTAATGGGCCAAGCAGTAATTTAATTAATACAGTTTCTGTGTGACTATTTTGGGTCTAAGCTAGCTAGGCGGCCGGGAACCAACAAGCAGCCTCCCTTCTCTAACACTGACTTGTAAGTAAGACTCTTGTTTCTGGATCCTTGTTTCTTCGTCTATTAATAGGGAAGCAAACAATAACCAGTAATAACCACAAGCCTAGCAAGGGACCAAGGGAACTGTGGGATGCTACTCAGCTAAGTGTTCATTGTTGTCATTTTTAAATTTTAATACAGTAGGCCATTTCATATTATATACAATACTATTTATGTACTCATTGTTGATAGTTTTGGAGATTAAAAAGTCCAGTGTTCTATAGAAATTGATTCATTACAATATCTTTACGGACACAAAGTTTTCACCTCTGCTTCCATACTTTTTAATTTTGAAAAAATTAAATAAAATTGAGCAAAGTACAAAAACTAAGACAACACATCCATTCTCTACCACGGGGAAATAAAAAGTATTTTCTTGCATTTACTTTTTATATAGAAAGGCCAAAGTCTCTATAATTTATTATTATTAAAAGAAAACCCACCTCTAATGATGTAAATCAGTTTTGTTTCCTTGCAGTACCCACGCAGATGCATATTCTTAGAGACAAGTGCAGAATGTGGTGGCCAAGGTCGAGCTTTCAATACACATTCACACCTTAAATCGCTGGTCAGTGCCACACACTTCCCTAGTGGGTCCTCTTTCCTGCTTCTTGAAATGCCTGTCCTCCCATTTCCATCAGCTCATGGCCTTGCCTCTTAGGACACTAAGAAGGGCCTAAGAAGGCAGAGAGCATCAGAACGATGTGTGTTGTTTTCTCAGGACCAAATTGCTAAGTTCACCCTGTCATTCCTGTTTTATTTCAGGGCAGACACATCTCCCCACTCCCACTCCTTACTGACTTCTATTAAAGCAGTTCTTTCACTCACCTTGGGTTTGTACCCTAATTCTCCCTTCTGCTGAACGTCTGCGTCTATACTGCCCCTCTTTATCTTACTACCAAATCCATGTATAAAAAACCCTGAAGTCCTTGACCCTGTATTCCTTTCCAACATTGATTATGAATAGTGCTGTCTATATTCAGATATGTCCAGGGCCAGTCATGTTAGCTTGAACAACTTACCAAGGGCCATGTCCCTGAGGAAATATGACTCTTCATCTCCTCATAGCCATCAGCTGTGCTTTTACTAGAGATGGAGACTCGTGGGTCTCTCCTCCATCCCTGCTGGGATGTCAACTGGCTAGATCCTCTGCAGGTTTTGTCTTGTGCAGGTTTTGCAGGCAGCTATAGCTGATGTAAGCTATAACATCTGTGTCAAGTCCAGAAGTCACTGTTTCCTCTGTAACCTCTAGGCCTTAGAATCTTTCTGCACCCTCATCCATGATATTTTCTGAGTCTCTGTGTGTGTGTGTATGTATGTGTGTGTGTCCGTGCATGTGCATGTGTACATGTGTGATATTAATGTCCCATTTGGTGGTGAACTCTCTATAGTCATTCATTCTCTGAACTTTGACCAGTTGTGAATCATTGCACTAACTGCCATCCACAGCAAAATGAAGATTCCCTGAAAAGAACTGATAATTGAGCTAGTACATGCGTACAAAGATAAGTGTTTAGAAGGCAGTGTGATACCACTTAGCAAAGTAAGTGTGGTAGGTTTCCCTCAAGGCCCTGTGGTCTCACCAGTCACATGTTCTCATCCAGATTTACAACACCAGTCATCAATTTTCCTGCTGTGGAGTGGGCCTTCAATCCAACCAGAAAGCAGTTGGTTTTTCCCAATAACAATGGCGCCACTCTTGACCCATTGGCTATTGTGCTGGGTTGGTTCCTATTTCAAGATTGTTGATGGCTTTTCTTTCCCAGCATCCTGCCAAGTACTTTCTGGCTCCAGGAAACCTAGACAGCAGGAGGAAAGCTTCAGGGGCAGTACCAGATTGATTTCGTTATGCCCAATGATCCAAGTATATATGATCTTGAGCAATAGGATGCTACTCTTGGGTTCCGATGGACAACCAAGAGCAACGACAATATTTTGTTTTGTTTATGGACCTTTATGGGATCCCCTTGATAAGTAAGTTGAAAGAAGGTATTCATACCTAGCACTGATATTTTTGAGTGATAACCTATGGTTTCTGGGAGGTGCATCATCTCCTTGTGTAAGGTGAAACCATTCTAACTCTTTAAAACATACATCTTCAGCAAACATATAATAGAGTAGGTTTCCAGGTTGCTTCTGCAAGCATAATTGTTGGTGGTTATCACTCCCCTCTAGGTTTTGCTTTTTAAAATAACAATCATGACTTAAATAGATGAGCATGCCTGGGAGATGCATGAGGTCAAGGGTGCTGCCACCTCTGGTCACTGCTTTGTCCCACCGTCTGCACAGTGATCCCGAGGAGCACATACTGTGCTTTCTGTAGATAGTAGCACGGGGGGGCAAATAGACTGTGACTTGTCAGATGTTGGCTCCCTGTGATGCTGACAAGAAGAGGAGAAACTCCGCCATTGGTAAGATGAGTACGTGTGAGCTGGAGACATATGCCACCCTTAGTTGGTGGTACAACACATGGTTCTGACACACGCTGCGGCGAGATTCAGAGCTCGAGCGAGATTCAGAGCTCGAGAAATAACAAAGTGATCATACCTTGGGTGGAACAAGAGGTGGGACTGGAGAAGGAACTAGGAAGAAAGACAACAAATCCTACACCTTCCGCCCTGTGCAGACAACTTTATCTTTGCACAGTACCTTCAGGAAACCGAGCTTAGACAGAGAATTCATGAAATGGCTGGGAGTGAGAAACCTAACAGCAAAGATACTAAAGCTGAGAAGGTTGGAGCAGGTATTAGGCCGTCAGAATCTGAATGTGTGTCCGTGAGCAGAGGGTTGCAAAGGTTACTGTGGAGGCCCTATGACACTTACTGATTATGAAAGATAACTTTAGTGGTATCGTATGTTTTATATTGCTGATACGATGTCGCTTCACCTGCTACCCCGAGGAACTCCATTTCACAGCAGTACTTGATATGAAAAATGCTCTCTATAAAATAAATCGTAATGGCTGGTTTAATAAGGAAAACACTGCTAGAGCATGCAATTTAACTGTTCTTAGTAAATACAATGCCTTTTGCAATGCATTCATTTGTTTCATTAAAGCCAATTATACATTTGTTTGGGCTAATTTTTACTATACAAAAGAAATTTGAAATACTTAATAGTCAATTACTGTGAGCATGCAGATAAAAATAATGAGTGTTATCGAACAAAGAGTTTATGTATGAGGCCAGGAAGACATGAATGTAGTTTATATAAATTTGTCAGAAGTTAATAACTTCTATTTTAAGCCTCTTTGGAGCATTTAGGGAGAAGAAAACATTTAAATCAATTAAATTTCTACTTGCTACTTAGGTGGATGACATGATTCTATCTAAATGAAATCCTGGTAAAGGCTATATCCCTGTCTTCTCAAGGGATTTTTTTTCTTAACAGAACCTTATCATAAAGAAAATCATTATCTTTGATGCTCAGATCTTCATATCTAGTCTTTTTGGAACATTTCATATTTTTCTGAGTCATTAGAGAAGAGGCCTGAATCTGCCTTCAAGTGATAAGGGGGAATGATGTATTTTAAACAATTGGGACCTGACGATGGTGAATATGCTGATAATAAAATCTTCCTCATGAAGTAATAAGAAAATGTTTTAATACATCTATCATTTTTGTAGTGCTTACAGCATTTCAGGTATGGACAGGTGTGATAGGTCTGGCTCTCCAAGTCACATGAAGAAAGCAAGAGGCTGCTGCTGTGATATGTCATATAGGCTGTAACAGGAACCCAGAGCACCGCAGGATGAGAAGGGTGGCGGAAGGCGAGGGAGGTACACGTTTGGATTCCACTGTAGGAATAAGCCTGAGTAATCTATGGCATGCAGGAGTGACTAGAATTAATAATAATAGTGTGTTGTACACGTAAGAAACATACAGTAGTGTCTTTCATCTATGTTCTAAAACTAGCAAACGGACTGAAGGATTTCTGGAAGAAGCGATGGTTAAACTAAGCTTTTTATTTAAGTAGGAGATAAGAAAAGGAGATAGAAGGAGTTTGTTTGCAGGTCTTGGGGCCCTGGAAAAATGTAAACAAGTTCTGAGTGGCTAGAGTTCAGAGTGCTATAAAAAATGAAAGAGATGAGCCGGAGGACGGGCAGAGAACAGGCTTGTGCTTATTTTAAGCCTCGTGTAGGAGCTTACACTTGGTCCTGATGCTGAGAAGCAACTGAAGACTCTAAGGAGGGACAGATGTGACCCGGGCTTATTAGCCTCTTCTTGCTTCAGGATGGAGGATACCTGAGGAGGAAATGATGCTGGCTGCAGGGAGACCTGTGAGGGTGTTGCTATGGTATCCGACCAAACACCCGTGGTACCTTTTCTTAGGCAATAGTAGGATAGAGGCAAGAAGGCAATGTCAAGGGATTTTTGAGTGACAATGACCAATGTGGAGGCTGGTGGGTGGTCTGAGTAGACTGGCTGATTTATGACCTTGCAGATGACAAAAGAGGGCAGACCTGCAGCTGACTTCTGTTTCCTGCTGTTCCTCCCTCCCTGAGTCCCACAGAGAAGTCAGAGTATTTATGCCAAGAAAGTGAACAGCTCAAATGAAAGGACCATCAATCCTTTTGCAACTCAGATACATGGTGGGTTCCCCCACCCTTCATAGAATGAAAGGAACGCCTAACAGAACTGTCAGAGGGTAGATCACTAAAAATAATTTTTTGTTCCTAGATCACTATTTGAATTTTGGCTCAAAAAGAGTTTAAAGAATTGAGTGAAATCACCATAAAAAACTTCTATTTCTACCTCTTATTTATGTAAAGACTGTTCTAAGCACTGTTGTAAAAAATGAAAAAAGGAATAAGCTTGATATAAAATAGTTCCATTCTTGAATTGTTTTATTATTCATCAGTCTATGACATAATTGAGAAAATCAAAACCATTTTAATTAATAGTTCCATCTAAATTCCCTTTTAAATACTTAATATATTTGACAAAATATAGAGTATGGTAAATTGTGTTTATCAATTATATTTGAATGTAATTTCATAGGCACCTAATACAGAAGAAAAATGTTGTGACTTCAAAACCTCATCGTCTCAGGAGATTAAAAAAATTAAATTTACTAACGTTCTTTCCAAAGACATATGATAAGGTGATCAATAAAACACATTCAAGCACAAAATATCTTGAGTTTCAGTTTTGTTGGGGAAGTGTAACAGAATCTTGAGCTCAAAGAGGAAAGGAGTAATGTCAAATTTATTGATGTTATGGGGAGATCATGCATGTGAATTTTTAATTGGATGATGTTATAGGGGAGATCATCCATGTGAATTTTTAATTGGATGAGAGCAGGAATGAAATCACTGGTTATTTCACATGCTTTAAACACTGGACACATTTAAAAGAACAAGGAAACAGTTATATTTTAAATGTCCTAAATTTCCCCACAATGGAGGAACTCATATTTTTGCTAGGGATATTTCATGTGAAGTTAGAGAATATGTTTTCAATGTCAACTTCAAAATGTGAGAGATGTTTTTTAACCCAACATTCCATATGAGCATGGGAGTTTGGGGAAAGACAGACAGTGGGGTGAGATAGGGAATGATGTTGATGAGATCCAGCGTCTATCATGTAGACAAGTCTCTCTACCTTAACGCCCAGAATCAGAAAAGAAATCAGGAAAGTTTGCTTCCTGGGAGTTCATAGATTGTATTTATGGGGTTGGAGATTATGCAGTATGAGGGAGTAGATGTCTGAAGAGTGAGAACAGAAGACTATCACATGACAGCTGAACACTCAAGTTCAGTGAGAGATCCTCTCTTAAAAATAATAAAGAGTAGAACAATGAAGAAAGATGTCTGATCGAAACTTCTGGTTTCCATGCACGTACATGTACATATATGTTCATGGACACACACACATGTGTCATAAAACTGAAACTCTCCTACTGTCTTGGTGAGGATAAAAAGTAATGTGGCACATATGGGCAACAGTATCACAATTCTTCAGAAACTTCAAAATGGACTACAATTCAGTTTTTGGTATACATATAAAAATAATTGAAATGACTTGAGCATGGGAGCCTGCTCTGGACTCTGGTTAATAAACCCCGTTTTTAGAAGTGACGCACAGTAGATGGTAGCTCATCTTCTGGGCAGTAGAGATCTCTACTGCCACTGTTAGTGCTGAACTTTTAGTTAGGAAATGTTCCTTGATTGTTTCTCTTGGTTTCCATGGTATTCTGTAAGCCCCTTAAAGACAGGGATTGCATTTTAAACACCTTTAGTGGTCCCGAAGTGCTCAGCATAATTCTCAACCACAGTAGGATGGCTTGATAAACCACATTCACTGAATTATTTTAGCTAATAAAACTTTTTGCTAAGCCACCTTAATAATATCACTCATTGGCTGGACCTATGGGGATAGAGTTGCTCTTTTTGCAACAACAAAGCTGTCAGAGTTTAAATAATTGACAAGGCTGCTAATTGCTCCTGATCGTATAATTAGATAATCATTAAAATTTGTGAGCATCTCGGGGGTGGAGCTGCCGTGGCTTTAGCTAAATCCAGCCTCAGCTTTTATTTTAAGTGTGAAGGAACACCTTTACATGCAAATTAATAGTTCTTTAGAAGGTATTAGGTGCTTTTGAAGAAATTTAGGAGTAAATTTTCTCTGGGGTGCTTCTCAGGTTGATTAAAATGGTCATGTTTATATTTGACTTATTTAAGAATATAGATCAAAATTAAGTTGTCTTAGATTTACCAATTAGTCCCTCAGAAATTTTTAAGGGAGCAACAGGGGTTTTGTCTAGATCCTTGAAAAGGTCTTATCTCCTTCTGCTAATGCTGAGAGATGTGGTCTTCAGGATAAAAAAAAAAACAAAAAGGGCCTCTTGAGGATCTTAATTTGTTCAAATTAAGATGAATGTGGGACGATAATAAAGCTGTTTTCCAAAGCTGGTCCAGGCTTCAGCACAAGTAGTTTAACCAGTCCTGTGGGGAAATTACATCACCTTTATATGCAGGTTTGGTGGAAAAACAGCAATTATTCAGCATCATAAGGATTCTTGCCTTTCTTATTTTAGCCTCTACTATTGTGAACCTAGTGATATGAATCCAACATGCAAGTGTTTGCCTTTTAAATTTAAAAAGTTATTTTTTTATTTAAAAAATTTTAATTTATTTTACATCCCAACCACAGTTTCCTCTCCCTCCCTTATTCCTGCTCCTTCCCTACCTCCCCCCACCCCACAACCCAACATAAGAACTCAAAATGGTTAGACCTCCTCTGAAAGGGTAATAACCCCATGGGGAGTCAACAAAGCCTGGTTTTTGTCAAACTGAGACAGGACCAAGACCCTCCCCCCTGAATTAAGACTGAGCAAGGCATTCCACCATAGGGAATGGGCTCCAAAAAGCCAGCTCATATGCCTGGGATAGATCCTGGTCCCACTAATAGAGGTCCCTCAAACAGACCAAGGTACACAATTGTTGCCCACATGCAGAGAGCCTAGTTAGGCCCCATGAAGCTCCCCAGCTGTAGGTCTAGAGTTTTTGAGTTCCCAAGAGGAATTGGGTCAGCTGTCTCTATCTGTGGATTTTCCCATCATGACCTTGACACTTCTTGTTCAAATAATCCTTCTTCCCTCTCTTTTAAAGCAAAAAATGCTGGGTGGTGGTGGCACACAACTTTAATCCCAGCACTTGGGAGGCAGAGGCAGGCGGATCTCTGTGAGTTCAAGGCCAGCATAGTTTACAAGAGCAAGTTCCAGGACAGGTTCCAAAGCTACAGAGCAACCCTGTCTGGAAAAACCAAAACAAAAAACCAACCAAATAAACAAAAACAAAGGATAACCAGACTATAATCTACAATCCACAGCGCCAGAGAAGCTAGGTAATGAGGAGAATCCTAAGAGGAATGCATGGATTGCCTTGGGAAGGGGAAATTGATGAGATCTCCTGGGTATAGTGTCCAGGGGAGGCAGAGGGGAGAAGATGGGGTTTGAGTATATGAGAGAAAAGGACGGAAAAGTTGGGGGAGGATGGAGTGGGAGAGCCATGAAAGAGATATTTTGATAGAGGGAGCCATTTTGGGGTTAGGGAGAATCCTGGTGCTAGGGAAATTCCTAGAAATTCTTATAAACTTCCTTGATTTTATGCTTATCGACATTTTTCCTGGAGTCCATGGAGACCAGAAGAGGGTGTCATATCCCCTGGAATTGCAGTTATAGGTGGCTGTGAGCCTCTGTGTGGGTTCTAGACACCAAACTTGGGTTGCTTGGATGGGCAGCCAGTGCTCTTAGAGGTTTTGCCATTCTCCAGCCCCAATGATGCTGGTCCTTGAAGTACAGTTTTGTGGAATTAGGAAGCCTCTCGTCTCTGCTAAGTAGGGAGGTGGGCAACAAAGCTATCCATCCTTTCGCTTGGATGATAACACTGAAGTAAACATACTAATATCAAACCTAGTTTCGTAAATGAGAACCTTGTAATTGCAGGCTAGAGATCTTTTTCCTAAAAGGAGAAGACATTCTTTCTTCATATGCACTGAACTCAGGACAGTGTTGATGAGGCTGGCTTCCCAGAGCTTTAATAGGAGATATCATTGTGAGAAACTGAAAATTCTAAATGCTTGCACAGTACAAACCATGGTGGGTTCTCATACACTCCATCTGTTTTGGCATTAATCAGCGAAAATAAAACATCAGTAAAACTGTTTCATCCAGTTCTAGGTGTTTGCAGATGGCAAGAGCATTATACAAGCTAGCTTTAAACTTTCACCAGAAGAAAGAAAATTGAAATCTGATGCCTCCGGTGCTAATTATCGAGGTGTATTCTTCCAGGGATGGAAATCTATGGGTGGCCTGCACCAGAAGTCTTCCAAATATGATACATTCCATGCTCAGATAATGAAGTACTGTCGGTTTTCCTCACGGGAAATTTAAATACATTGGGTTTTCTCTCTAAGGTAGGTGTAACCACGTTTGAAAACAAAATTGCTGTTGCCACTAATGCCTATTAGCTTTCAGTGTTATTCACATTTCTGCGCCTAGAAGTCACAGCACATACTAAATGTTAATCTTGGTCACTTTCCATCGCATTAACCTGCCTCATAGCTCTCTCGGAGGAATGAGATCGATAACTGCAGTGCTAGTTCTGTGTGTGATTGCTGCATCCTCCCAGGTGATGGGAATCAGGCTGCCAGTGCTGACGTAGAACTGGCATGTGACCCTTTTAAACAATGGCGCTCATTCTTGGACCCTATTTAGAGCTGGCTCTGCAGTCATCACACTGAGACTGGATGTGCACAAGACTCAGAGACTGGAAGAAGAAGAGCAGAGTGGACAGTGTTGAGAGAGACACAGTAGAGCCTTTAATTGATGCACCTTAATTATTTCCATTTCCTTTCTTCTGAAAGTTCAAGGCCATCAATTCAGAATTTTCTTAACTTGCTCATGGATTCAAGAAAGACACAAAAAGTATTCTCTATGGGTTATGTTGTGTCGTCCCTACAGAGGCTGCTAAGCCATTTTAGTTGTCTGTATAAGTTGCAGCGTTAAGGTTCTTCACCTGCCTTGAGTTTTTGGTTTATGGGCTCTACAGGGGTCTTAACCACTAATTTAAACTCAAATAGTCACTTGTGACAATTAGGTTAGGAGACATTAATTTAGCCTTCAGTAAGTCTATTGTTCATGATGGTTTGGGCATCACACAAAAGTTAAGGATTTCTTGATTGATTCTTTTATGAATGGAAACCCTCACATGCCTACCTATTTACTGGATTGTAAAATTGTGGGAGGGGGCATAGAAAAGCCACACTTGCTAATATTGTACATTATAATTTTCTATAAAAACAAAAAATTGAACAGAGTTGAGAATTTTAAAAAGGATAGACTAGGCCTACCTAATTAATAAAAGAAAATTTCATAAATATTTTATATATTTCATATTCAATTTAAGAGCATACATATAATATACATTGATATGATTTGTGATTTTGATTTGTGATAGCTAGCTTCTCTCTCTTAGTGAAGATTTCATTTGTAAATATTGTTCAGCCCAATAATTTCTTTTGACCATTAAACACAGAAAGCCCCTATGAAGACCACAGCAAATGTGACCAAGCAACTTCATGACACCAGATCATCTCATTCAGGATTCTTTGCTTACTTCTTCTATACCTGCCAGAGAATTAGATGCTTTTGAAATGGAAGGAAATGAGTTAGCTATCAGGAGGAACTTTTGAGGCTTGGATTGAGATATATTATTAAGGACATTTACAGAATATATTTGAAGCAATGGTGAAGCAGCCCCGTTTTTATCCTGGCCCACACACAGTCCTGTAAAATCAGACATGATTGAAGTGATTTCCCCCACCTCGTTTTCAGATTACATCATTTTGAGGCATATACTTCAAAAATGGTGTACTAATACAGACTTGATTGAAATATTTACCAGAAAATCTGTCCCTGTAGCTTCTCTGAATTCCAGATAATCACTGTGTTTGTTTGCTTTTTGGTGCATGTGGAAGAAACATGAATCCACCCTTTCAAGCAAATGTAAGGCTTTTTTTTTTAAAAGTGATCGGAAAACATAAGATGAAATTGTCTTCAGGTCCTCAGTGAAGGGACCACACAAAATTTCATCTTTCTCTTCATGATGGAGACATTTCCACTGTTAGAGGATTTAGAATTTTATGGCCCGGATAGTGCAAAAAGATGTGACAGCTTCAAAAACTTATTTCTGTCTGACTCTTTCTGGAAAATGGCAATAGATTTTTCTTAGTGACTGAAAACAAACCCCGAGGAGGCAAGGGATAAAGTATTCAGTTTTGTGAGGATGACTCCAAACTCAGATGAATATTAGAGAATATTAGAATATTAGAGTATCCCATGACTCAATGGCTGAATGAGTGATATTTTGAATAACCAATCAGATATTTTTACTTTTCCCCAGATTATATAAAGTCCTTCCACAAGGATGTCTTCCTTCTGTACTGCATGCTAGAACACATCCCCGATCTTTGTCCTTCTTTACTGGTGGTATGTCTTTTTAGTAGGATCCTTGATAGAAGAAACACCTGCCATGGTGCCGCCCCTTGCTTGTTCCCTCCATCTTTGGCTTCATCTTTTCTACTTTCTTCGTGTGTGTGTGTGTGTGTGCGAGCGTGTGCGTGCGTGTGTGTGTGAGCGTGTGCGTGCGTGTGTGTCTATATGTATGTGTATGTTTGAATGACTCTAACGTGACAGAATAAATGAGATCATTACAGAGCTCGCTCTTTTGTGTAGGTCTAGAAACACAATGTGTTTCCATATGCTTTAGTTTCATAACATAATGTCAGTTAGTTTGAAGGACCCCCTTAATTTTGTATGGTGCCACTGATATTTTCATAGAAGTCGTTGTATTTCCAAGAATAGTTATCTCTTAGTCACAGAAGCCAACATTTGGATTTATTCAGAATATAGTGACTCTGTAATATAATTAATATTATCACTGAATTCCTTATAGGTTATTTTCTTTTGAAAATATACTGGTGTGTCCAGTATAAAAACTGTCCTTATTCAAGTACCCTATAGGTTTGCAGACACTTTGATGCTGGGCTCACTGGCAGAATTAGAGTTTTGCTGTCCCCAGTGTGCTTGTGTTTGCAGCTATCCTGATGGAGAGGCACTTGTCTAGCTGTCTACTTGCTTATTGAAACAATGCTCCCTAAGATGTTGACATTTCTCCCTAAGTCTCATGTTGGAATAAAGAAAAGGCTGAAGCCGGAGTAGGAACTTGTCTCCTGGGAAGAGATTTCACTCAGTTCCGACAACTGGTCAGCCTGTCTGGCAGGAGAGACTTGGGCAAACACAATGTTGATAGGTTGACCAAGAATACTTAGTTATTTCCTCTGTTTAACCTAAACCTCCTGAAAAGATTCTTTTGGACTGGCAGCTTCCTGAATCTCTTCATTTGTAGCTTCATGTGGCCACACTGATTTGATCCCCTCGTGGTTTCATTGTTCTCTCTTTAATTGGCTTATTGAGGAGAGACAGCCTCTTACAGCTTGTCAGCCCACTGGGGTCCAGGTGCTGACCCTAACTTCAGCAACACACCACCACAACCCTCTGTTGTTGAGTTCCAGCAAAGGGCAGTGTGATGCGGGTGTAAACTTACCTTCTTGGTTCGGGTCACTTAGGCGCATCTCTGTGGACGCTTATTTTCCAGCTTCTTTGCTAAAGCTTTGATTCATTTCTCAGTTTTTTTTTCTGCCAAGTGTCTAGGAGCACTTACAATTAAACTCTTAGTTTAGGTGGGAATCCTTAATTAATCTCTAACACCTTGTATCATTCTTTATTTACATTATGGTATAGTATGTATTTTTCATACATCTAAAAGGCATATGTAATTCCTGTTTGTACTGTGCAGTGAGAGCTGACTCTGTGCACTGGATACAAGCTTGCCTCCCAGAGTTCATCAAAAGTTTAAAGATTAGATCACTTAAAAATAATTAATTAGAATGAATTAGACATTTAAAATGAATTAATTTATACCTCAGAACCTGGTTGAATATATATAGTTATCATATGTGTATATATATAAATGATATAAATATAATAGGATATAAGTATTTTGTTGATATTTGAAGAAATGGTAGAGGTGTTTAGGCCACTAAAGAACATGTTAATTTAATTAGTTATTAAATTAAAATTTAGCAATGAAAATATCAGATGACAGGCCCCTAGTCCCTCAAAATTGCTTTGCAACATATTTTTTAAATTGGCTTCACAGAAGAGGTCCCTGAGTTTTTATTATAAATACACACACAAAAAAATAAAAGCCCTTCAATTTATGAGGTAGCCTATGCTGATAAAGTTATAGTGACAACTTATGCATAGTAAGTATTTGGCAGGCATCATAATAGATATGGCCACCATTTTTACTACCCAGTATGTCTATAGGCTTTTGTAAACTTCTTGAGGTCCTTTCGTTTGCTGTCCGCGTTTCCTTTTCATGCTTCTGGATGGCCTTTGGCCTCTGGTCTCCTCTTTCTACTGTCTGCATAGGACTTCTGTCATTCTCACTGCTCCCCTGAGTCTCTGGGGAGATGAAACAGGCCTCTCTGTATTTTGGATCCTGTTCTCTTCCTCCTATCCCCACCACCACTTTCGACTAGTCAGTTTCCACAGTTGTGGTGGCCCAATACTTCCTCTCCTATAACTTAGCCAGAAGGGTATGCTGTCCTAACCACAGAGCCCAGATTCTTAGCAAGGAGAAGAGATAGAGGCAGTGATTAGGAAAACGTCCTATGTACTGCCATGAACTAAAACACTGAGAGAAAAGATTAAGCAAAGATAAGGTCAGAAAGGAAGCTGGGTCACTCTGAAGGCATCACAGATTTGTGGTGGACAGAAAAGAATGGAGAAGAAGGAGGAGGTGAGGAGAAGGGCAATGGAGAGAAAGAAGTGTTTAGAAAACTCACCTAGAATTTCAAATGGAGTTGAGAGAAGAAGGTAAAGGGCTTTTTAAGGACAGAGTGATGTGCTAGGTATTCAGGCTACATTTGGGCTTATGTTCTTTGCAACATAAATATAAATATAAATAAATATAAATAATATAAATATAGGCTTCATCTTCCCAGTGAATGTCAGACAACCGCCTTAGGGGACTGGGGCTTCTTTTATAGTGGAAGTTGTAGATAATGACCTCAGTAGTCATAATAGCTACATGCTAGAAATAATGCAAATATCCACTTATGCATATCTATAATGTGTGTAAACAAAAGATATACACAGCTGGAATGTTCTTCAGCCTGTAAAAACAGTGACATTCTGAGGCATGGCACATAATGAACCTTGAGGATATTATAGATAGGGAAATATACTACATGCTGAATAACCACTTCAACATGATTCCACACAGATAAAGTATCTAAAATAGTCAAGTATATAGAGGCAAAAGATAGATCAGCATTCCTAAGAGAGGGGAACCAGAAAAGGAGGGAAACTATTTAGTAATTTCAGAGTTTGAGTTTGAGATGAGGAAGCATAATGATATATAAAATAAGTGTATTGCATGCACCTGACCTCAAGATGGTAAATTTATGTGGGACTCCCCTCTGTATGCTATGAATATGTTTTATTGCCATTGGTTAGTAAAGTAGCTGCTTTTGGCCAATGGCTTAACAGAACATAGCCAGACTGGAAAAGATAGAGAGAATCGGCTTAGTCAGGGGAAGTCTTGTAGCCACCCGCAGGGGAAAGATGCCTCCACCAGAGCCCACTGGAACTTTGCAGGTAAACCACAGCCATGTGGCAATACACAGCTAAATATAAATGGGTTAATTTAAGATATAAGAGTTAGCCATAAATACGCTTAAGCTATTGGTCAAACAGTATTGCAAGTAATACAGATTTCTGTGTGATTATTTCTGGAGTCTGGGTGGCCAAGAAATGAACAAGCAGTCTCCAACAACAATAAATGTTACCTTCTGAGACAGATAAGTACAATGTACGCCACGTAGGTGAGGGAGATCCAGGACCTGACATACTGTATTAGAGTATAACAGTATTAGAATATTTTGACATTGACAATGTCTTACTATGCTACTGATTTTCTACCTTCATGTATTTCATTTGACTGATATATCAACAATCCAATATTTCATAAATAAATTGTTTTTTGTAGCTATTGTGTGTGTGCATCAATGTATTTTGTATATAGGTAATAATTTAACTTATACCATTCAGAAAATAATTGTACCTTTGCTGTATATCAGCCAGTTTTTTGTCCCTGTGGTAAAATACTGATAATAAACAAAGGAATAAAGGGGTATTTTGGCTCATGCTTTCAGAGGTCATAGTATTCTTTTTTGAGTACAGTGTTTCTAATAGTATATATAACAATTTCTCTGAAATCATGATCTCTTCTGTGGTGGGGCTGTATTAGCTCATCTTTGCACATCTGGTATTTAGAGTGGGCCTTTGTATAAAGGAGACACTTCTGGCAGAAAATGAAATGAATGCTTTCTATTGACTGTTTTATTTTTAAGATAAACACATGTTTCAAACATTGTGTGAATGCAGAAAGTGGTAGAACCAATCCTGCCTTTGAATCCCAGTTCTTTGAATGCATCCCTTTGTTTTCTGGATGCCTGCAAGTTATGAAAATAATTATTGTATTAAAGAGCTTATTAGTTGATTACATCCTTTCTTTTGATGAGTACATAGTGGACAGTCCTCCTTAAGAGTGTCTAGCAACCTATCTTATTGTTCCCAGCCTTTTAACAAGATAATGTTTAATTAATCTTCACAGTTCATGCTATAAGAACGCCTTTACAAGCAGGCAAAAGAATGATGCCGTGTTAGGTTCTTAAGGCAAGAAGACAAAAGGCTTACTGAAGTTCTCCAGAGGGAACTTCAGGGCTGCAGCGCTCAGAGAAACCCAGCACTGGAGACTTGCCTTAAAGGAGACATCAAAAGCGTTAGAAGAAGCTTCAGGCTGTTCCCGACAAGAAGATGTACTTTCTGGAAACTAAGAGACAGCAGGTTGAGAACTCCTGACCGTGTCCCTTTCTCCATAGCAGCAAACAGGAAGGGAGGATTCTCTAGGAATGATGTGTATCAGCTGTGGACGAAATGACTGCCAAGAATGAGGCAAAGCAAATGCTGAGAACTGGGCTTGAAGAGACATTATCCCCTCTCTTTTTGTCAATGTTCTTAATGGTTCAGACCTTAAAATTTATCTGCCAGTCAATCAGTATCAGACTCCCAGCTGGGCCAGGACTGAACTGAGCAGACTCTTGTCTCCAGATACAAGAAATTGATCAATCAATTAGGATCAAGGGACCTCCCCATCCTCACCCACTACAGGCGTGCCACACAAGCAGATGGTTTAAGTATCATTTTATAATCTTCCATCTTCCTATAAAATGGACAACAATCCCTTGCAAATATACCAGCTTACAGATTCATAGCAAGGTGCTGAGAACAAATAATCTCACAGGCTTAGAAACATTAAAGCATCCCTGAGTACAGTATGGGAGTCTTTTTTTATTCTCTAAATGATACAATGCTGGTCCTTGTCAAATACACTGAGAGCTATAATAGGCAGTAAATTCTCACAATGTAAATTTATTTTGAAGATAATTTCCTGCTTTAGCTTTTTGTATTTTTTATGGTCAATTTTCAGGTGATTCAAAAGAAAATTACCATCTAATTTTAATGGAACTTGGGAGTTTCCTGATGAAATTTTCCCAGAGAGAGGGGAAATCAGCCCTTTCTTTAACATTTTAATTCTTCATTTATCTTTTGAGTTTTTTTAATTACAACATTTCTCCCTTCTCTTTCTTCCCTTCAAACCCTCCTATTTACTCCTTCCCAGTCTCCTTCAAATTCATGTTCTCTGTTTTCATCAATTGTTATTACATGCATGTATATATATGTATATTCCTATGTTCCTAAACATAAGCCATTGAGTCCCTATAATGCTATGTTACTTGTATGTATGTTTTCAAGACTGCTTGGCAGCGGACAACTGATTGGCGTACTTGTCTCGGGGGGGGGGCATCTCTCTTGCTCCTAGCTTTCTTCAGCGGCTTACAGTCCTTTCTGTAGGGGTGAAGTCTCATGGTCCTTTCTATCCAGCTTGGCATGCTTGTTGGTGTATTCCTTATTTAGTTCATGTTTGGGTGACCATGGTGGTGAGACTTTAGGGGTATAGCTTCTGATGTTACTCGGAGACACAGTCTCAAAATGAGAATTACCCTAATGAATTCCAGGACACAGATGTTAAAGGATGAAAAGGAATTTAAAGAAAATACAAGGAAAAAGCTTAGTAAAGTCAATGAGAAAGAGTTTCAGGATATTTATTAAAAATTACATTTAATTGAATATGAATGTGTGGATGGATACATGTGTGGTATATGTGTTCTGGGGCAATGTACATAGGCTATGACATGTACGGAGCCCAAACAACAATGTGGAAGACTTCCTTCTCACTTTCCGCCTTGTGGATCCCAGGGATTAGCCAGGTCTTCAGGCTTGGCACCAAGTGCCTGGACTCAGTGTACCATCCCACTAGCTCTGAGTCAGCCTCCTTCTTGCTAAGGAGTCAGAGAAGAAATGTATCCTTATCTAGAGAACCCCAGTGACCTCCAACTTTGTGTATGCACCAGAATCATGGAAAACTTTTCTGATTTAGGCTCTTACTCTATAGCTTCACACACTAACTGCTTTTCCTTTTTCATCTCATGTCTTTTCTAACATAATTGTTATTTCCTTCATAAAGGACCACATCGGATTAGTCCCTCTCCCAGAAGCTGGTGATATCTGATTTTGGTCGTGTTTAATGATAGCCTGACTCTCCTAAGCTGCGTTAGTTCCATTGCTGACATGGTCATTTCAGTGTCCTTTGTCATGTTTCATAAATCAGGAAAGAAGCAACGGAGTCAACCCCCCAGTAGTGGCTTCACAGACAGCAGCAGCACCATCACGCTGTCGTTGGCATGCTGTTCCATCAGGTGATATAGACACAGTGCATTTGGGACTAGAGCTTAGATGGAGTTCTGCTGCATAATAAACGGAAGCGCAGACTGTAATTTGGAAGGTGGACAGTCTCTTGGTGCATATATTCACACATTTTGTCATCTCCAAAGTGCAGTAGACATCAGAACTAAAATTCCCCTGTTTGATTTATTAATTTGCTCAGTCAATTCAACTGTGACCTCTGAATCTCAGATTCTTTTTTTCTTCTTAAAACAGGGGCATTGATTTCTGCCTCACAGGCTGCCCCAAGGACTCAGCCGTTTGCTCAGTAATTGGAATATCGGATGTCCCTGGAAGGTCCATGTTCCAATGGCTTGGTACCCCAAATGGGCCTGATTGGGAGGTTTTAGAGTCTTTAAGAGGCAGGGACTAGTTGGTGGAAATTAGTTCATTAGAAGTGTGCCTATGAAGGGGTATTGAGACACACAGCCCCTCTGTTCATCCTTCACTTCCCAGGCATCCTTAGGAGCACAGCCTCCTTAGACCCCTGTCACAGTCTGAACCCTCACTACAAACCTAAAGGCAATAACTTAAACCAACCATAGACTGAAACCTCAGAAGCCATGAGATCAAAGTACACCTTTCTTCCAGTTATGCAAATTCACTTCAGATACCGGCTGCAATAGTGAGAAGCTGGCTAACAGCTGTGTGTCCGATTGGTGAAGCGCTGATCGGGGGTGGGGGTGGCTTGCTGCTCCTTTCTCTCCTCCAGGGCGGATGGTGCAGACCTGGAGATCAGGGCGCTGTTACTGCCCCGCAAGTTCTCCATAGTCCATAAGTGTGTTGGCTTCTTAGGGTCCCCTAACTCATGAGTATTAAGGAAATGAACAGAATTTTAGATGGCAAGGCATAAATCAGGAAAGAAGAGCTGAGAGATTTTTAGGTGGACAGCACCTGCTCCTCTGTGGAGATGGTTTCCTTCTGATTTCCTGCTGTGCAACACATCTCACCATCTTAACCACTAGTGAACGCGTTGGTCTCGATGTTTACATCTGGACCGCAGGTGAAATCTGGAATCACCCAACCAGTGAAGAAAATAAATCTTCTGACTGCTGTTTGACACGTTTCATTTGGGACCTGCTTCAACTGAAGGTGGAGAATTTCACAAAAGAACTCTGTTTCAGATGAACTGGTAGGGATCAGTGCATTCTGATGCTGGCTGGGTTTGAGCCAAAGGATGGTAGCTGTCCGGCGAGCTGGATCTTGCTGAATCAAGAGCGTGGCTACTTGATTGTGCATAATTAAGCAGTAGTAACAGGACCTTTAGATTAATGAGTTATGGGATAAGAGGAGAATTCCTCTTTCCAAGTCCTACTGTTCTTGTGTTCCAGGTAATTCACTCTCTATCTGTTGTATAGCCATAGGGGCATTTACTGCCTGAAGCATAGAACTCTGCGATTTAAAGTATACAAAGACCGTTTGCAGATTTTCAACAGCACACTCCACAGTAGAGTAGGTCGGAGTTCTCATGTAAGAAGCATGTCTGGGGGTTAGAACAGAGACTATAGTCAGAGTGATTGGGTTTGGAATCTTGTTCTGCATACTTAGCAATTTTGGGACCATTGATTATTAGGGTGACTATACCTAACAACAATGCTTTTATATATTTCCAATTGCTCAAAGATAGAATTTTGAAACTTTTCACAGCAAAGAAACGAGCAGTGCTTAAGGAAACAGACACACTAACATCTTGGTTTGACTTTTGCACAATATAATGCATGTAAAAAACATTGCATTTAACACCATCAATATGTTCAATTATTAGGTGCGAATAAAACAAAAATATGTGAATAAGAGTATTTCATCATTTGTAGCTTTCTGGGTGGGCTTGAATGGCTGCTTGCTAAATGCTCGTAACAGCACACATGGAATCATAGTAGGAACTATATAAATATTTGTAAGTTAAAATGCAAATGAAATTTCTATGTGTGATCAGGTACTAGAAGCACAAAGTGCTCACTCACATAAATCTGGGAATAAAGGGAAAGGCTAAAGAAAAGGAAAGGCTATGGATGGCAACAGGGTATTAGTAGCAGAACATCAGGAAACCCCATCACAGGAGACTGTGAGATGGAAATCTCTGTCGCTAGGCTGGGACTTTTTGAGGATAATGTATTCAAGAGAAAGATGTAAGATTCCCTTTGTTTTATTGTTTGGAGCCATTGAATTTTGCAGGGTTTCTGCTGTGAACATTTTCATTGTTAATTTTGTCACCATAATCATCAATATTTTAATCATTGCCATGAAATATGAATTCCATTAGATTTCTTTTTGCAATTCGCTTTTATTTGTTAAACACAGTGGGTTCAGTTTCTAGGTGTAGTGATGAGGGGAGTGGGCCTGCTTTTCGTCTGGCCCAGCTCCCGCACGGCTAGCTTATACCCAGAAATAACAACACACAAANAAACGGCGCAGCTTTTTTCCTGTTACCGCTGAAAACCGAAAAGCATGAGTTCAGCTTTTCATGAACAACATTTAAGTATTTTACGGCAGGACCTCTTAAAGAGCTGCATCTAGGCCTCTGAGTTTTGAAATGATAGTTGTTTCTTTTCTTCTTATTGAAGTCTGATGAGACCATAGGGAATTTAGTGTGTCTATTGTTGAGTTCTCTGAATGAAGCAGGAAAATAGAAACATTTGTGCACCTGACAGTACAGCATGCAGTAATGACTGCTTCCAAATTCTGGAGAGAATGGCCTCAGAATCACTGTCACAGAGTGATCCGAGCAAGGTCACCGCGTTATCTGCTTTCCTGGTCTCCTGATGGATGTCCAGAGAAGAAAGGAAAAACCTCAAGAAGCTTAAACCTTAGTAAAACAAAGGATGTAGAAGAAAGGGCTGTAGTTGGAATTAGGAAGGATTATATTTCAATTTTACTGTGGTACATATTTCATGACCCTCAGTAATTAGTGAGGTGATGCTAGTCTATCTCACCTCACACTGCTGGCGTAAGAATAGAGAAAGACCACTCAGTCCGCCCAGGGCACAGTTGCCTCCCATGTTCCAGGCACTCACCAGATTCTTTACATTACTCTTTCCTTTCTTTTGTGTGTAAGTGCTGTTCTGTATGTTGCAGGTACATATGTATGTTGAGGAGGTTATATGTGCATGACTGTGCTTGTGCATATGGAGAACAGAAATCAACATTCAGGGCCATTTCTTAAGATACATCTATATTATTTTTGAGACTTACAAGGTCTTTTCCTGGGGCTTGGGCCTTGTCTATTAGAATAGGCTGGTTGACCAGCAAGCCCCAGGGATCAACTTGTGTCTGTTTTCCCAGCACTGGAATTACAAATACACACCACCATGCCTGGTTTTTACATGGGTTCTGGTGATAGGACTTGTGTGCTCATGCTTAAAGACAAGTATTTTAGTGACTGAACTGTCTCTCTAGCTTCTAGATTATTTTTTCAAAAGAAAAATCATGATTTTATTTGTATTCTCTAACATTGTTGGTTCCCGGCTGCCCAGTTAGCTTTGACCCAAACTAATCACATAGAAACTGAATTAATTAAATCACTGCTTGGCCCATTAGCTCTAGCTTCTTATTGGCTAATCTCTTACATATTAATTTAACCCATTTCTATTCATCTGTGCATTGCCATGCGATAGTGGCTTACCGGCTAACATTCCCAGTGTCTGTCTCTAGCAGCTCCATTGTTTCACTCTTGACTCTGCCCTCCTTTCTCCCAGCATTCTGTTTAGTTTTCCATGCCTAGCTCTGTTCCCCTATAGCTCTGCTATAGGCCCAAAGCAGTTTCTTTATTCATTAATGGTAATCACAGAATACAGAGGGAACTCTCACATCACAGGCTAACTAAATCCATTCATTTATCATCAGCAATTACCTGTAATCTGTCAATTGCTATGCCAAGAACTCGAGAAATAGAAATGAAAATGGCAACTCTTTTTTCTATAGGTATTTATAAACTAGGAAGAGAAGATATTGACATATATATTATTATAAAGAGTGAATTATATAAACTTACTCAGAAGTAGGGAAAACTCCAAAAAGAGATATCTAACCTAAGTCAAACAAGTAAAAGCAGTAGAGAAAAGGCCCTCATGTGCAATAACCCAGGGAGAGGGGGCCTACAATCATTTGTGCTTACCTAGACAGCTCTATGTTTGTGTCCACATCCACACAAGGCTTGGTGTCCAGAGTAAACAGCCCTCACCCCTGACTGACTTTTTTGTGTTTGTAAATATCCTTGATGATAGATTTGCTTTCTGCACTGCATGTGTGAGAAAATGTGTTTGGTGGTTTTAAAGTTCTGCACCCAGATATGGCCGTGTACAATTCCAAAGACAGATAGAAATTTGTTTTCCTCTGCTCCAGTTGTGGAATAGCATCACTGGAGTCACACAACCTGATAAGTCTACTTTTCTTATCTCAGAAGTCAAGAGCTTGAACCAGCCGAGCAGGGGAGTCTTTAACAACCTCTCCTGCAAAGCTTGTTTGTGATGTGATAATGGAAATATGTGGAGACCCTGGCTCTGTGGGAAACATGGTTCCCGTGCTTTCAGTTTTGAGCACTGAAACATGAAGATGACATATGTGATGTTCCTAGAATAATCCATTTCAGCCCTGCCCGGTCAGTTCATTAAAAAGCTGTGGCCACTCACGCTTACGGGTCAATTTCATCAAGTGTCCCGGTGAAGAAGCTGGGAGAAGAATCAGCTGACTTTGTTAAAGAACCCTGGAATCTTGGAATCCTTGTAGGAGGTAAGTGCACATTACCATGACAATGTGAAGATTTATCTCAGAAGAATGAAGGTTATCAAAATGGTGGATCACAGCTGCCATTGATGGGTGCTTCAGATACAAAATGTCAAGTGCGCCACCATGTGCTGTCTTCTTCCCCAGGAAGTAGAGAAGAACCAATAACTATGGTTCTAATAAAGAAGGTGAGAGGGGAAAGGTAGTTATTAGGAGGCAAAAGCATATAAAAGAAAATATTAGCAGAAATGCTATGAGGAACATAGCCATCAACTCACTCTGAGTTCACCACAGCTGACTCTTGACGTATTAGTTTTCCATCACTGTGACAAAGTACCCATGTGCTGGCTACTTTTATGTCACCTTGGCACAATGATACAATCATCAGAGAGGAGTGAGCCTCAATTGAGAAAATGTCTCCATAAGATTGGAGTATAGGCAAGCGTGTTGGAGATTTTCTTAATTAGTAATTGATGGAGGAGAACCCAACCCATGATTGCCATTCCTAGGCTGGTGGTGGGTTTTACAAGAAAGCAGACTGAGCAAACTAGGAGGAGCAAGACAGTAATCAGCACTCCTCCATGGCTTCTGCGTCAGCTTCTGCCTTCAGGTTCCTGTCCTTGAGTGTCTGCACTGATTTCCTTTGGGGATGAACAGTGATATGGAAGTGTAATACAAACAAATGCCTTCCTTCTCAGGTTGATTTGGTAATGGTTCTTCATCATAGCAACAGTAACCCTAACCAAGACAACCCAAGATAACCAATTCATAAAAGGGTTTGCTTTGGCTCACAGATCCAGAGAATTCAGAAGTTATTGTCCATGGTCACTCTGTCCTGTTGTATTGGGTCTGTGGCTGCACAGTACATCATACTGGGAAGGATGCAGTGTTGAAGGCATGCTCACCTTAAGGTGACTCAGAGCTTTGGAGACCGAGAGGATGACACTGAATATCTCAATATTGTCTACAAGGGCATATCCTTCACGATCCAGTCGTCTTCCTTCTATAATGTAACACGTCTGGAATGTTCCACAATCTTTTGTCGGTTTTATATGGAGGGACCCACCTTCTAACACATGGGCCTCTGGAGGACATTGCAGTCTTTAGTCAATCCATCAACTTGTACATATATCAACCAGAGAGTCTGTAGGCATCCTCCTTCCTCAGTTCTGAAGAACAGATACCTCTAAGGACAGGTAGAACCAATGAGAATTGAAATGTTCAGTAAGCTTTAGCTGGGCACATAATAATTATTTGGACATCTGCGCATAGAGACTTTTTACTTTGTACATCTTCCCATACTTTTTTATGCTGTAGTAGAAGTGTCTAACTGATTCCTAGCCAGCTCTGCACTTGGACGACTTTGTTTTGTCCATAGAAGGCTGTTGATAAATTTTTAGACTGTTTTGAAGTCATGAAGTAAGACACGCAGGATTTCAAAAGAAGCCATCTTGCAAGGATCCTGTTTTGCAAGATGTATGAAACAAAAATGTGAATTGGGGTGGATATCTTCAATGCTGTGATTTTTTGAAGTGATGATGAGCATAATTAGAATTGAGAGCTAGCCATTATAAATTAATACAACATACAAAGGAACGTGTGTATCTTCGTGTCACAAGATTGGCTAACACTATGATAATGTGTGGCTTACATTCGTGTTTCAAAGAAATGGTAAACTTCCAATGGAGACAGTGAAAATAAAGATGTAATATTTTTCTCATTCAAATTAATGAGTTCTCTGATTCCTACTGCTCAACCCTTTGAGAGTCCAAGGACCCCAAGCTGAGAATGAATCATGTAGATTTTCTCATTCTGTTCCCTGGAGTTGACTCCACTTTCACAGAGGAAAGAGAAATGGCTATAAATACCCACATTAATATAATGAATGAAAAACTAAATGAATCTTGAAATATTTATTGCCATTAGAATACTAGCCTTTGGTAGAAAGTATTGATGTCCAAAAATGCCTTTCTAGTTCCAACTCTCTTTAAAAACAAAAACAACAACAACAAAAACATTAGCATAGTTTGGATGGAAAATTACCTTAAAAATGCAAAATAACATTTTAAAAAATGAGGATTTTTTATGTCTGTGGTGTACAGCTTTTAACATTTTGTAAGTCATAAGAGAGGTAGTACAGATTTAAAGTGTGTGTAAATAGCCAATATTTGAATTTTTAATGTGTGCTTCCTTACAAAAGACAGGTCTATAAGAGAATAGAACAGCACTGATCAGGGCCTAAACATGAATTTTTCATAACAATTTATAATGTTTCCTGATAAAGGAATTTTTAGGAGAAACAGATTTTTAGAATAAGAATCTCCAAGTATTGAAGAGCCAGAAAATTCATTGTGATGGTAGCCATGCATTTGGTCAGGACAGATCCTGCTATACTGTGCTGTGTGATCACCTACTACTCTGTCTCATTGGCTATGAAGCCAGGTGTAATTGTAGAATATGTCTCATTCACCCCACCCTAGCTGTATGAGAATATCGGAGAGCCCCCATGCTTTAACCTTGGTAGTCATTTGGGTATACTAGAATGACCATTTCTGAGATAAACCCATGTCTAAGATTATTAAATTTGCTGTATTATTAGGTAATGTCCTTTTTCTTATCAGAAGGATGTCAAAAATGCATCTTCCAGTCAGGTGGTGCACACCTTTAATTCCAGCACTCAGGGAGGCAGAGGCAGGCAGATCTCTGTGTGTTCAAGGCCAGCCTGGCCGACAAAGTGAGTTCCAGGATAACCTCTAAAGCTATAGAAAAACCCTGTCTCAAAAGAAAAGTACATCTTCCACACTTTTCAGGTGTCGCTCTGAATCCTTGATCTAACTCAGCCAATGTGAAAGGTGTACCAGCAATGCCAGGAGTGGACTGTCTCCACTCCTAGCAGAGTAGAGGCCGGCAGAGGAAATGTGCCTACTGCCCTCACAGGGCTGCCTTGTTCCAGGACGCTCCAGGTGATATGGAGTGGAGTACCTGCTTTTTCTGCACCACAGAAAGAAGACCTTAGAATTGTAGGCAAGTGGTTTGGCTGGCCCTGCTTGCCCACACTGGGGAGGTGATTCACACAGCCCAGTGGCCGTGGAAAACTGCTTCTATTTCTGTTGCCAAATACTGAACAACTTGGTCTCTTTAAAGATGTCCTGCCTATGACGTGAAGCCTGCCCCTCATGAAGGGCTGTAAATAGAACACAAACGGATCCATTCTGAGCTCAAACCTCGGTAGCTCTTAATTCAAGTCTTCCCTCTTCTCCCAGATTTATTTTGTAGTTCAGGAGAATGAACTCTGAGTAAATGAGAGATTTTCTAGTTCTCCAAAGCAGCCCACTGTCACCCTGGGTTGTGTCTCAAAGGCAAAAGGGTAAGACTTTGCATGGATTTTTAGAAATTATTTGCAAGTATTGAAAGTTGACATTTCATAATGCTGAAGTTTGAAAACAACAGTAAAAAAGTTCTAATTAAGCAATGATAAGTGGAAATTGACATTTCCTACTATTAACTGAGAAGTTCACCAGCTAATAACCTCCTCACATGAAATTCTCACTCTAAAGCCATTATATAAATATGGAATGACATTGTGATACTGTGTAGAAAATTGAGGTCTTAGCATCCAACCTGCTCACACCCCTATCAGGCCCCTTGCAAAGTGCTATTTACTCTTCTTGGACATTCTCAATAGAAACTGACTTTCTCTAAGCAACCTCAGTTTAATTAATATGTTGTTGACTCTGATTCACTTAACATCCCCTGAAATACACCAGCTATTTTTGCACTGCAAAAAAAGGAAGAAAGTTCCTATTTAGGAATTTTAAGAACAGCAGACACAATCTGGCTCAAACAAAAATCAAGCCTTTTTGGACAGAGCGGTATGGGATTAAGGCAAACTTTCACATCTACTAGAACTGAGGGATGACTCTGGACAGAAACATGACATCATTTCCTCTTCTTTTACCCAGGCTCATGCCTGTGACCGAATCTACCCTCATGTGGATGATACATGAAGGGGTTATCCCACTCAATACCATCCAGCACATCACAAGCTCAGGGCAGTAGAGGGAGTATGTAAAGAAGGATCAAAAAGTGTATCTGGATTGGAATTCCTTATAGCAGAGGGACAGCAGACATTTTGGTAAGTCATTTTCTCCTTGTCTGTAAAGTAAAGTGACAAGCCCTACTGGCAGGAGTAGGCCCGGTGAAATAACCTATACTCTCGACTCATGGGCTCTGGCCATGGAGACTTATCCAGTGAGGATGCAGGTGGTTTTTGTTGGCGTGACTCTGCAGCTGACGGCTGGGGCTCAGAATACTCGGTCAGTTGATTGATTCATCTGATGGTCTGCAGGAAACCTTGTCCTTCCAAGTCTCGGAAACTTCTGTGTTCTCTAATTTGGTGAGCACAAGTCTCTGTGCCTCACATCCCAAGAGTATGGTCCAGACTCTGAGAAACCACTCGCCAGGAGAGCAGGAGCGGAGGTAGCAGGCTTCTCTGGCCACCTTGGGAAGGATGCAGGTAGGACAATAAATAGTGACTTTCTCTCCGTGATGATCGTTTATTGATCTGTACAATAGCTAAGTGACAATGAGAAACTGCGAAAAATTTCCTTTAAATAGTTTATGATTTCCCCTCCCCTTTTCTTCTTCAAGCCCACCTTTGTGCCCCACATTCACCTTTTCTCATATACCTGGCCTTCTTTTACTTTAATTGTTGGTAAATAACTAAATATATGATACAAGCTGCTTGGTTTATTTTTAGGGCTGACTGCGTGGTATGGGGTAACCAACTGGCATGCTCAGTCCTGGAAAAGACCATTCTCCATCCTTGGAATTCCTGAGTTGACTGCAGCATTCTGAGGTTGAGACCTTAGAGCTGCCCTTATTCACTTCATGTCTAGATAGACGGGTTGGTGAGACTTTATGGAGGTACCTTCTCTCACATTTCTGGGAGGCATAATCTCGCAACAAACTTCCTAATTCTTACAGTCTTCCCTTCCCTTCCACAATGGTCCCTGAGCCTTAGGCATAGGGGTGATATTATCGATATATAAATTAAGACAGGGCTCCAGAACTCAGCTTTTATAAAAATGCTGGAGGTTTTCTTTAACAGTTGCAGATAAATTTTCCTTTTAAAATGATGTCTTCAATATTCATTTATATTCCGTTCACACATTGTTTATTTTTTCATCCAAAGGGTGACCATTTACCATGACACCCTAACTGACCAGACATCAGACCCAGAGACCCAAATGTCAAGTTTGTATTCATTCCCAATTTGACTATGTGCATACCCTTTGATAGTTCTATTTTGAAATTTTGTAAAAGAAATTTATTTTATTTAATATTTTATTAGAATATATTATAGATGAAAATGCATATCATTATGACATTTCATGCATTATTTTGATCATAATCATTCTCATGGTACTCTTGCAACTTTTATGCTCCCATGAATCCCCCTGCTCTTCCTATCTGGCTCCTACGAGTTTCTGGGATCCTGCTGCCTTCAGTGACTGTTAGCATTAGCCAAGATGAATGTACTCTAACATACTTGACTTTAGATTTTCATTAGAAATTCATTCTCTCAACAAACACTTATTGAGTGCCTATTCAATAAATGCTTTATATGCCAAACACACTTCTGTTACTGATAAATCAAAACTGGACAGAATAAATATAGAACCCTCCTCAAAGGGAGGCATCAGTCTGGCAGTGCAGAAATATATATTCTGACTATTTCTGAGAGATTGGCATCTCTCACCTCATATATATCTATATAAAGCCGGAAGTGATATTTTAGATGTCTTCATTTAATTCTGTAGACAGATTCTAAATGTTTAAGTATGATTTTAAGTTTTATACTCATGAGTATTTTGGTTATTCATACTTCTGGATTATAATGAAATATTTGCTTATGTGCACATGATATACAGATCCAATTCGGATAATTAGTACTTCCTCTCCTTGTTCTTACTTTATATCTGGACCCTTTGAACTTCTCTTCTTGTTTCTCAAAAAAATGTATAGCAGGTTACTCTAAGATATCTAGAATAAAACTAGAACAGCAAAACTTATCGCCTTTAATTGTGTTTTGATACCTATTATCTATTATTTTCCTCCCCCTGTGTTCTGCCCCCTTATTCCTATCCTCAAGGAATCACTGCTCCAGTCAGAGAGACTTTTGAAGATGCTTGACACGGAAGAGAGGATTGCAATATTCACTTTCCTTGTAATTGATCCCTAGTTCTAACTGAAACTGCTTTCTTTGCTTTTCCTCAGTGGGAAAAGAGAAAAACCTTTTCCCCAATTGAATAGCATTTATGCTGATAAAATCTGTGTTAGGATTTCAAGGCCCTGTGCCATGAAATACCACGTAGTTGCTCTTAATTCTATAGTGAGCTATTAGCTTGCTTCTTTTAATTCTCTCTATGCTTATATAAACTGGTTTGTTCATTTAAAAGTATAGTGCTGACTTTATGAGTAGCATATCATGCTATAAAATTTATAGAGTGTTTGTGACTAGGATGAGAAATTGTGTTAGGCTGAAGAAAACAGGTTTGTTGTATGTAGAGGAAGAGGGAAAGATACATCATCTTTGTTGGATATTGACTACCTTTGGCTCATAAGAAAGTTGTTTATGGAACAGATTCTGAGTATTCAGGCCATAAAAATGCCCAAATAACTGAAGTCACAGCTTGATTGTCAGTGGCCTCTTTCCTTAGAGTCTTGCTAGGAGGCAGGGATTGTGCATAGAAAGCTAGAAGCCAACAGGCCCCCCGGAATGATCCCTCAAGTAACAAGGTGGCTGCCTGCAGAAGGGTTAGCTGAGGGCTCACTGCATTCTAGTGAATCTGCATGATGAATTTTCCATGGTAAAGACAGTTACTACCCTGCCATGGCATCTGATAGACCTGCGCATCTTCTTACTTCATGACAAAACTTGGATGATCATGGGTGTGGCAGTGTCTCACTTATCAGACCATTGGGAGAGCTGAGGAGATCAAAAGCCTAGCCAACCCTGAAGACAAGGCTCTTCTGATCCCACAGTTCCTGCCATTATGATGTCACTTCCGTTGTGGTGCTAGCTAACGAAAAGAAACGTCACGTCCCTATTCTAGAGTGCGTAAATCATGTGCATTTAGGAAAAGCAGGATGCACACCCCACCCCACGTAAAGCATCCCAGTGTTTCCACGCTCCCTGTGTCTGTGTTTACAACCAGATGCTTCTCAGTTTTAAGCAAGAGGAGTCACATTTTATGAAGACCTTGTGTTCTTCAGAACTCATATAATTCAACATTAATTTTCTATTGTAATAAATTATAATGTGTTTCCTAATATTTCATAAACTAGCACAAGGGTAGTGGAGTTTTATTTTTAAATATACTTGTACATACAACAAATAATGTAAAAATAACACATGAATATAATAAGCCCTAAAATTACAAACCTTTTCATAACTTTTTAGCCTCTCTGATTTTACTCAGACTCTTGATTTGTGGGCACATTTAACAGCATGAACACTCAGCGAACTGAGGGCTATTGTTTGGGGATAGAGTAATAATGATAAGTTACAATAGCTTTATGTATTAAATGAATAGTATGATAGTTACCATATCATTCAAGCCTTAAAGTCAAATGTGCTTCATGGGATATTTTTATTTCTACTCTTTCTGTTTATCAGCCAGTGTTACCTTGCAACAAAGGCAGAGATTCTGTTGGGGGCCCATCTACATAATTGAAGGATGTGATCTCTCTCTCTCTCTCTCTCTCTCTCTCTCTCTCTCTCTCTGTGTGTGTGTGTGTACGTGTGTGCATGTGCGCGTGTGTGGTTTTATCCCTTCAGGCTTTTATGTCACTGTATATAATATAGATACTATATATGGGATAATTAAAATATACCATTTCAATTTGGCATTTTTAGTTTTGTGTAGCATGAGAATATGACACATCTGTATCCAGTAACTAATAATGTGATGACAATTGAGGAAATGTCAGAAAGGATTCCTGTAATAATTTTTGTTCACTGTGATTCTGGGGATCAAACCCCAGTTCTCACACACTTTAGACAAATGCTCCACCACAGATCTGTGTCCTAACCTGCTGTGGGACAATGGTCTGTTCCCTGTCGATTGTATTTTAATAAAACGCTGGTTGGTCAGTTGCCAGGCAGGAAGTATAGGCGGGACAACTAGAACGGGAGAATTCTGGGAAGAGGAAAGATTCAGTCTGCAGTGGTCACCCAGCTGCAGAGGAAGCAAGATGAGAATGTCTCACTGATAAAGGTACCAAGCCACATGGCAAACACAGACAAAAATTATGGGCTAATATAAGATGTAAGAATTAGTTAATAAGAAGCCTGAGGTAATAGACTAACCAGTTTATAATTAATGTAGACCTCTGTGTGTTTCTTTGGGACTGAATGGTTGCGGAACTGGGCAAGACAGAAACCTCTGTCAACATTAATCCCTGAAAGTTTAGAGAAAAATTCTCTTTATTCCTTTAGACATATAACATTTCTACCATTCTTTGAGGCCATGCCCATACTTAGATCATATTCATTGCCATCCCTCCCAGGTCAGCCTACTCTTCCCTACCCCCCACTTTAAAAAAGAGATGTCTGGTTTAAGAAATTGCCAGAGCAGACATCTGGTACTCTGGCTTTTACAACTTCCCACTTCCTCTTCTGAAACATTTACTCAATCTCAGGTGTAGGGTGTTGTATCGTAAATGTAGTCGTCGAGGATAAGAAATCAAGTCTCAGTTGTTCTGTGCATCGCTTTGAGCTTCTTGTAATTGATTTCATCTGCAGCAAAACTTCTTTGATGGGGCTGAGTGCTGTGTGATAATACTCTTGTACACTGTAAAGATTTGACACTCGTATTAGTTTAGTAAAATACTGATTGGCCAGAAGCTAGGCAGAAAGTATAGGCCAGGTGAACAATAAGAGAATTCTTGGAAGAGGAAAGGCAGAGAGTCATTCACCAACCAGATACAGAGAAGGGAGATGAGGATGCCTCACTGAGAAAAGGTACCAAGCCACATGGCTAAACATAGACAAGAATTATGACATAATTAAAGTTATAAGGGTCAGTTAAAAATAAGCCTGAGCTAACAGGCCAAACAGTTTCTAATTAATATAATCCTCTCTGTGTTTCTTTGGGACTGAATGGCTGCAGGGCTGGATGAAACAGAAATTTCCATTTACAGGTGAGAGCTACACTTAGCTGTGGGTACAAGGATAAGTAGGTAGAATGCAGTTAGGAAGTAAACTGCTTTAAGAAATTGCCAGTAGTAGGTTCTCCTCCAGGCTCCATCGCCTTGTCAGCCGTGAGTAGTTGGCTTACACTATAAACTTACAGTGGCTGGGATGAATTCCCTCTTACTGAGTGGGCCTTCAGTGCAGTTAAATAGACTCTGCTTACCATCAGGATGTAAATACCACTATTGCCCCTACTGGATTACCTTGCAGTTATGGCCCTTTCTGTAGCTCATTGCATTATGGCTGGAAAGGACTGTAGATTTCTTTTCTCCCTTGGCAGCTTTCGTGGCTCTTTCCAATACTATGAGCGCTAGTTCTGAGATGGGAGCCTTCTAGTTCAGATCTAGGTTGTTTCTCCAAGTCCTGTGTTCCGTGTGTGTGTGTGTGTGTATGTGTGTGTGCATGTGTGTGTGCGTGTGTATGTGTGTGTGCGTGTGTGTGCGTGTGTGTGCATGTGTGTGTGCATGTGTGTGTGTGCATGTGTGTATGTGTTTGTGCGTGTGTGTGCGTGTGTGTATGTGCATGTGTGTGTTTGTGCGTGTGTGTGCGTGTGTGTGTATGTGCATGTGTGTGTGTTTGTGCGTGTGTGTGCGCGTGTGTGTGCGTGTGTATGTGCATGTGTGTGTGTTTGTGCGTGTGTGTGCATGTGCATGTGTGTGCGTGTGTGTGTGCGTGTGTGTGCATGTGTGCGTGCGTGTGTGTGTATATGCATGTGTGTGTGCATGTGTGTGTGTGCATGTGTGTGTGTGCGTGTGTGTGTATGTGCATGTATGTGTGTGTCTTACGTTCTTTTCTGGAAGGTAATAAATGGCAATAATAATACCGCATATAATTATAAATGACCCAGCATAAATGTTGGAAGTTCATTATAAAACCTGTGGATTCAAGGTTCTGTTTGTATTTAGAGAATCTGTGAGAAGACAGACATGTTATCATTCGAATGACAGGCACAGGTGCTTTCTTGCTTAATCACTTAATATGATCACCTAGGATACTGCCTTGAGATGAAGTGTTTAGTACACATTGGTTGAATGACTGTAGACAAGGTGCTGAGAATCTGAAACAGCCGTGATGAAGAGTGACGGCCTCACCAGGAAAGGGTTTATTGAACAGCTCACTAATCATCCTGACCTCATACCTGTAGCATGCAGATAAGCCTGACTTAAGAAATCATATTCTAAAAGCTAATGTGTAACTTATTTCTTAGAATTTAAAGCATATTTCTGCCTAATAACAATGATATAAATGGCAGTGTGGTCTCTAGAGTAGTCCATAAAAAGCCATTTAACTCACAGTGTTGCTGAAATATGGCAATAATAATGTAATAGCTTACCACCTTCTGGAATATTCTATGAGAAAATGCATTCCAAGTTTCAGCTCTGCTGCTGGCTCTACATTTCCTGCATTTCCATCTGTACTTTACTTCTGCCTCCTTCTTTTGTAGAGATTAAGTTTCAGGAGCAGGAATATATTGATGTACTTCCAGTTTAAGTCTGAACAAGGAAGGTTAATTTCTAGATGGTCCAGTAGTAGACTGGAAATTCTGGTTAGGAGAGGATATTTTAGTAGCTATGCTGTAAAAGTAAATTCATTGTAAAATATGTAAGGTTCATTGCCAGTGGTTTATATATGGTTTTATGTATTATGCTTATTTAATTAGGACCAGAGTTTTAACTGAAAAAGATTATAAGATGTATAGTTAAAATTAAATTAGAAGGATAAGCTATATTAAATTTGCATAGAGATTTTCTTTAGTATGTCTTACCAAGTGAGTGAACCATACCTTGGGGATATTAGCTTTGGAAGGTTCTAGAAGGAATCATTCAGTAAATTACTGCTATAGTGAACCGAAAGATACCCCAAAGAATACTAAGAAGTGCTGTGTCTGGGAATGGGCACTGTGTCCTTTGCATGGCGTTGTCCCAGAGTTGCCACTCCATTGAACAGACATCCCATGAATGCTGAGTGAAGTCATGCAGCATATGGATCAAAGCACTAAATTTAGGAAGCAGACACACAAGCTAAAAACTAATAAGATCAAATCGAAGGATCCAGACAATATCGTTTTTCCACAGGATGTGTATGATTGGTGGTTTTATGAGTTGGAAAGCTACAATTCAGAGAAGACAGTTAAGTCACGAGTGCTTGTCACCAAACAACTCAAGGTGAGATAGATTTTCCCAAATGCCCAGCAATAACACAGGCGTGTGATAGGCTGTGGCCAATGAGTTATTGATAGGAATGAGCCTTCTACTCTGGAGCACCTGACACCAGAACTCTTTTCACCTGACTACACTAAATAGCAATGACCCAATGGTGTTGCTTGTTGCAGAATATTCCTTTGCATTGAGTGAAGATGTGTCACTGATTTAATTCGTTTACTAAAGAGCCCAGTGGGCAATGGCTATGCAGGAAGAGGTTAGGCAGGACTTCGGGGGACAGGGAGGTCTTGGAGAAGAAGAAAGTCAGGGTTGCCATTCAGACATGGATGAGGCAGCATGAGCCGTATGGAAAGAGGAGGTAATGCCCTACATGTCGGAATGTAGTTATCAGCATGGGTTAATTTAAGTTATAAGAATTGGTTACGAACAGGCGTATCCTAAGGCCAAGCATTTATAATTAATAATAGGTCTCCATGTTGGTTTTTGTGAGCCGGTGGCACAAAGGAAAGCCTGTCTACAGTTGTTCCTTTAGTCTGGACCCCCCATCATGGTTTAGCAGATGCAGTGATCGTATGCTTGTTTGTTCAAATCTAAGCACTCTTAAGGAATAAGAGGGGCAAAACAACAGATTTAAACCAGTGCTGTCCTGGATTTACAGGGATATGTGGTCACTTAGACTTTCATATTAATCTCTTCAACTGCCTAGAATTAGGGTTGTGATTGCTACAGCTGATTTTCTCCTTTGATGCAGGTGAAAGAAAAGCTTCAGGAGAGAATTGGGCCCAGAGAGATGGTTCGCTTGTTCAGAGCACTTGATGACTTTCCAGAGAAAATGAGTCTGATTCTCTGAACTCCCTTCTGGTGGCTCAGAACTGCTGGTCACTCTAGTTCCAGGGGGTCTGACACCTTCCTCTGAACTCCACAAAGACCCACACATGCGGCATACATATGCCAGATACACATGCAAAAATAAAATAATTCTTCAAGATATAGCTAAGGAGAACAGGGTGCTAGGATAAAAGGCAAAGCGTAGCTCTCATGCGTCCATGGATGTGGTAGACACCGTGAGTAGTTCTCCCCTGATATTTCTGATCACACATGGGAGACAAGTCATCGATGGTTTTCCCTCTATAGTTCTTCTCTGATTTATTTTGGATACAATTCTTGGATCTTGTAAATATGTTCCTGAAAAATTAGGTGTGGAGTCAAGAAATGTACCAAAGTAACTGACCCACCTGGACACACCAGAAAAGTTGCTTTTAGTAGGACTCTAGTCTAATCAACCTCATTGAACTGTGGAGATGCAAATGATAAAGTGACCATAACCCACACTCAACATAGCTCTTACAAACAAACTAAACAGCAAAACACAAAGTTCTTTGATATCCATGTAAGCCTCTCTTTCAAGGTCTTCCAAGACTTGTTGAGGTCTGTGATTCTAATGTAGGCTCTAGCCTGGGTTGGTCTCTGCGTCTCCCCTTCTGTATTGCCTGAGAACTATGTTTCATAGAATAAATTTTGGGGAGAAGAATAGTGGAAACTTATTCTGAAGAAGGCTATGAACCGACTGTGTTGACGGCATACCCTATGATTAAGGACTTTGTCAAGATGAAAATAATTGCTTTAATTAGCCGTCAAACAGGCTTCAGGGTCAACATGACAATAGGTTTCTTTATGTTTTTGATTTAGGAGCAGCAGTTAATGATTTTGTTTTTATTATCTTTACCCCCTGCTTCAGAATTATTTACTTAGCACTTGGACAGCAACAGATATTTGTTATTATAAAATCAATTTCATGCTTGACTAGCCCATCTCTTCCACCCCTGTCATTCCTCTTGGAGCTTTGGGTGTTATCATAGGCTCACTTATGTTTACACAGCTAGTGCACCCTGGACCCCAACAAGAGTCATTTGGGGAACTTGAATCACACAGCACTCAGCGGTGCATTTCAGTCTCAGTGTTAGAGATTTTCCGTTTATTCATTTGCCCATTTCTATTGAAATTTCTTACCCAAAGAATACTGTTTGTAAAACATCATTATTGCATCCTGCCACACTTACCTATGTTATTAAGGGACAATGCATGCAGAGTAAAAAAAGAACTTACAATTTAAGATATGTCTACAAGCTCTCCTTTTGGTTAAAAACATCCTTTGAGAGATTTGTTTACTCAAACCATCTCTTTGTTTTCTTCAGCTTTCCTGTAAGGTTCAAGGTGACAATGATGACTCTCATGAAATGCCACTAGCTGTGAGGTATTCTAAATGCTACAAACATTTTTTTCTTTTCTTGTCTTTGTTGCTGTCATGTGGTTCTGAATTAATTTCCCAAGCATAAGATTATGTTGTAAGGCCTCTCTATGCCTCATAAGGACAGTTTTGATGCATGGTTGTGGGTGTGGGGTGGATCTACATGGTACTTATGTCTGCCCACCTTCTTTTCCATGCTCATCCATCATGATGTCAAGGCCTCTGACTGCCCTCAGACACTAGCATGAGAGATTTACGTGTCTGTGTAGTTTTTACTAAGGCTCTGAAATAAATTTTCTGCTCCAGTTGTCTGAGCATCCTGGCATGATCATGCAGAAGCAGAACCTTCTCTCTTATTCTTCTTCCCAGAACCAGCTCCCTTTATGTGGGGATAGATCCAGGGCTCTTCTAGGTCTGAAACTTTTCACCCAGTAGGTCATTTATTTGAAGTTAGAATGTTATTCTCTGCTTCCATCACATAGTCTTTCTTGATGATTGGCTTTGATATTTAACAACCCCTTTGCACACTTTTGGAGCAGGTTCTGAAATCCAGCTACAAGTGTTGCTTGGCACCTTACTGGCTATGTGGCATTCAGCAAACTGGACATATTCTGAACCTCAGTTCTTTATTTAGAAAAGTGTACTAATATTCAACTTATCTAGTACACAGTTGCTGAGAGATTCCAATATGTTAAAATGTGAAAATATGTAATATTACTAGAAAGAGCTTCGTCATTTCATTTCATTGAATAACAGACATGATAATTTCTGTTGGCAAAATCATCTCTTAAACTCTGTTTTCAATCTTTGAACTGTGTGTCTGAGTGCAGGTTTGTGTTTGTGCAAACCGTGTCTATGGAGGTCAGAAACAGTCACTGGATCCTCTGAAAGTGGAGTTATGAGTGGTTGTAAGTCACTGAGTGGGGCTGGGAAATGATCCTGGGTCTTCAGCAAGAGCATTATGTGTTGCTAATAGTGGAGGCATCTCTCTCTCCAGCCCTTCCATAGTCTAATACAGCCTAAAACATGGCATGCGGGTATTGCAACCTCATGGCTGGCAGTTGTCCAATGGCAGTCTCATGTGTTTTCAAGCCTGTCACAATGACTGGTTCATTTGTAGAAGTGGATCCTTTGGGTTCCTTGTTGACAGGTTCTGGTGATTTGTCTGCTGTGGTCTTCAGGAACCTGCGTTTTAAAATAAATATCACGTATCAGATCTTTGTGGATTCTGTAGAACAAGGAATCACAAACTGTGTGGCTTCACTAACAGAACAGACTGTCTCATGGTAGTGAAAGATTAGATGGAAACAGCCAGAGGGTGATTTTACAGATTTAACCCATTCTCTGTCCCCAGATTCCATTTATCCTGATAACTGGAAGGAATGAAGTGTTCTTTTTGCAGATTCCATCTTGGTTCACCTTGGGGCAGATTCCATAGCCTTATTTCGACATATTCAAAAATAATATTGTTTCCTTTCTGATGTGCCTCTACCTGTGTCTCTTGATTCATACAGATGTTCTTTCTACACATGTTCAACCTGCTTAAGGAAACATTCCTTGGATAGCATGGTCAATATGACTGTAATTTTCTCCTAAGACTTGGTTGATTTTTGTCTTCTATTTTGTAGTAGATTATTTGATATATGATAAATTGTTCACAAGCAGAGAGATGTGCTTTATGCCTCTGATATATCTTTCACCATATCTTTTACAATGTGGTGTCCCTAGCATGTGTTCAGTAAATGGCCATCTTGTTCATTATCTAATGAGTTTTAGACATAAATAACAGTGGTTTTTTATTACTGAGTAAGAATTTTGAAAGATTCAAGTTTTCACAAGGGTGACAGGGTTTTCCAAATGTCTTTGGGAAAGGCCGATGGTTAAGTATATTGTACTAATCAATTGGAGTATATGCATTCATTAAAACTATGACTGTGAAGATGATATATCAGCATCAGAAAATGTTATGAATTGTATTTTCAGTGAAGAAAGTAGAACATGAAATTATGTTAATACTATAACTATAGCTGTGGAAAGTATGAATAAAGGCAGAGAGACTAAAGACCAAAATATGAAAGTAGTTATATTTGCACCATACATTAATGGGTGAATTATTTTCTCTTGATACTATTATACTGCTTCCCTAATAATTGGAACATATGGCAGTAGGCAGTTTGGATAGTTGCCAGCTCTGGAAAATAATAGTCTCTAGAGCTGGAAAATGATGGTTATATAGAGACTTAAAATACCTCAAGGGCACTAATTCTGCAGTTTAATGTGTGCACTAACTCTGATAGCCATGTATGTTTATTTTTTAGCTTAAACAACAATGAATACTCAGTGAATATGGCAGACATTTTGAAGACATGGCTATCACATCTTTGGAGTGTCTTCTTGGGATCCTGCTACGTATATTGTCAGCCTCATATGTCAATGTCCCCAGTGGTGGTAGAACTGCCAGGAAGGTAGCTAGAACCAAAGACCCATGACAATCCTTATGCTAAAGAGTCCTTTACCATAAATCCTTATAAAAGAGTTTGGGAGGCTTCTTTGTCTTTGTACACCTGTCACAGAGCCAACATGTCTGTTGCTAGTAGACAGTATCCTGTGGGTTTTTCTCAGGGAAGAAATGACAGCCCACCAGAGTCAGAGTTCACTGCGATTGTCTCATCTCTTTTCACGTGTAGTGACACTGGCAAGGCTCCTTTAAAAAAAAAGGGGGGGGTTCAGCCAAAATGATTGGCACTTGGTAAATGGTTGATATTGAATAGGAAAAGCCAAGAGCTAATTTGAAGCCTTTATATAATGTTCTTTGTTTAAAAAGATGAAGAGGGGAAAAAAAAACCCAAAATTAGAACGCTAAGTACTAGTGCCGTCTCGCACCATACTGTTTTAATTGGCTGCCGCTCATGAGAAGAATCAATAATTTCTTTTGAATTTTCACATCGACTGCTTAATTTTGATCAAGTCTTATAATTAATCATCTGTGGGTAAACTGAATCAGCTGTGATTTTAACCATAGTTTTTTTTTTCTTTTAAAGAACTACGATAATGTGAATAATAGGTGATCTAATCTCATTCAAAGCCTTATAAATGATATGAACATTATTTTGAGGAGCTATACTTTATGAATTTAGCCATGAATATCAGCAATCACATTTCCCCTACTTTTTCAGAATACATTTATTGAAATGTTAATGTAATTTGGTGGTTTTCAGGGATTATACCTGTTTGTGTTAGCCATCAAGTAAAACTAATGTCCGCCATGATGCCAAGATTTGTCAGGACCATAGAAGCAGAACAATTACTACAATGTGGAATTAGTTGTGGATGTCCTTCTCAAAGACCTGATGATCTGAGTGGAGGGAGAGATGGTCCATAACTTTATCAAAGGCTGACTTTCACCATCCTGTATTATCTGTGTATAGATAAAATCACTTTAGGAAAAGGAGAAGATGAAAATGGTCTCTGAGGTCCTGAGAGGACATGGCATTTCAGAGATGGTGGCAAGGTGTAGACTGCTTGTTTCCCAAATATATATGCTTTTCTTAGATAAAATAAATGGTTGTCTAACTGATGGCTATAATGTTCAGACTCTTTGCACTAGAATATGAACATGGGACCCTGTACTGTTCAACAAAGTAGAAATATAGACATGTGTGTATATGTGTGTGTGAGAGAGAGGGGGGAGGGAGAGGGAGGGAGAGAGGGGGGAGAGAGAGAGGGAAAGAGAGGGGGGCACTTCTGGGTCATGAGATTAAGGCCATAAGTATTCTTATACTTCCTTATTTTTATCCATCTTTCTTGGTGAGTCAGCTTGGACTCTATAATGTAGTGGTGTGAGCACCGCTTCTTCTATGTCTGTGTCCAGATAGAAGGAGACTGGCCCCTGTCATTTTCACCAGCATTGTTGTGCCAGCTGAGAAGCTCATTGGCAATAGAAGCAAATTTTTCCTCATACTATTGCTATTTGTGCCTCCCCGTGAGAATATTCTACTCTGTATCCTAATGAATACAGACAGACAGGATGTAGACGAGCAGAACAGAAGGGAAAGGCACGGCCTGCGAGGAAGCAACACGCACAGGGGCTCTGGTGGGGCTGACGTAGTGAACCAGAGTTGTCAGTGTCTATGCTAACCAAGTGAATGAAGGGATCAGCACTATGTATACAACTGAGGGAACATATGGAATTTGTTGGTGATGGTCTTTGCCGAGTGTATGATACATTCTACGCCATTGTAGATACTGCAGTGAGCAAGAAGTATGTACCCTGCTGTGTTATGGATTCAGAGCTGAAAGAAGGATGTGAATATTAAATACCTAGTTATGCAGATCATAAATGGTACAAAAGGTAGCTTCCTGTGTGTTGTTACATGCATACTCATCAGGATAATCTAAACTCGTACATCAGCCTAGAAAATGTTTGGTTCATAAAATAAGTTTCCAAATTGGGAGCTCAAAGCTGAGTCCAATTTTCTTAGGCCTGCCTGACTTACGGCCACTTTTGCTAATAAATTCTGCTTCTTCTATTACCTGTCTACTGTCTTACCTGTTTTATTTCCCTTTTCCCTTGATCTCTTTATTTTATTCCCCTTCTTTAATCACTTGAATATCTGATAAAAGAGTGGTCACTGACATTGAGTCAATCCATATCTTCTGTTATGTGTTGGGTTGGGAGTAATAAGTTTGGAAATTCTCAGCCACATCTCTGTTGTACTCTGAGACATTCTCAGAGTTGCTGCATAAAGCCATATTTTTCTGCCCATTTTAATTTTGCTTCTTAAGGTTACTATTGTTCTGATTTTATAAAAACTCTAATGTATTTTGCTAAATAATCAAATTGTATTAGAAAAGGGCTAGAGATTACCACTCTCTGTAATGTATACAAATATATAATTTCTTCTCTTGTGAAATCAACTGTATGAGGCTGTAGCTTTGGAACCTGCCAATTCCTTGCCTTGATGTCTTCAATCAGCTGCTTGGCAACATACTATCCTGGCTGCCTCTTACTGTCTGTCAACACCAAGCTGCTCTATGCGCAGTGTTAGACACTGGGTAGCTCTACAGAAGCAATATGTCACTGACATTTTCTCTTTTGACAAGTCTCTTACCTGGTGGTTAATGGCTATGATGGAATACCATTTCTTCAGGAAATGAACCACTTTTCTTCAGCCACATGGTCTAGTCTTTGACGGTGTATCTGACAAAAGGATTGCCAATGAAAGTTATCTTTTTCATCCATTAAAAATTTATCTTTTTTCCTCTTTGTACACTTGTTATTATCAGGGAAGTAACCTGTAACTGGTCTCTATTAGGCACTCCAAAGTAAACCAAATGACTGCCTGCACATAAGGGATTCAGTGCAGAAAAAGAAGAGATGAAAAATTCAGGATGTTTTCTATTCAGTAAGAAATGAAATAGAACATAGATTGTCACTAAATTGAACAGAGTCAAAACTCTCTGAAGAGAGTATATGCTTTGTAATCAATACAAGGCGAGTTATGTTTTTGTCTGTCTTGTACCAAATGATGTCAAACCTGAATGGATTCATTTTTAGTGAGAAAGATTCCTGTCTAGAGGATAGCTGTAACCTTATTTCTTAAAGAGTTTGAGATCCATAAAAAATTCTACTCCATTTTACAAGCCTGCCCTCCCTCCCTTCCTTTTCTTCTTTCCTCTCTCCTTCCCTCCATCACTTCCTCTCTTTTTTTTTTTAGATCCACTGCGAATATTTAGGTAGGAAAGATACCTATGTAACAGAAAAGCAAAGCACACACATCAAGGGTACACATCTCTGGCAAACAAACGGCAATAATTTTACCTGCAGGGACACTAGGAGATACTCGTTACACAGTGCTACTCATTCTACTGAATTTCATGATGCTAAACTTTGAAACTCCACTTGTGCTTAATTTTAAAAGAGTAATTTAGTCACAGAGAAATGGAAAATTTGGTCACAAATGATATGTATTTTGATAAAATGGTATGGGTGCAAGCTGGTACAGCCCATTTGGATATCAGTATGGTGATTTCTCAGGAAATTGGGAAACAACCTTCCTCAAGCCCCAGCAATACCACTGTTGGGTATATATCCAAAGGATTCTCAATCATGCCACAAGGATATGTGCTCAACTATGTTCATAGCAGCTTTGTTTGTCATAGCCAGAAACTGGAAACAAGCTAAATGCCCCTCAACCAAAGAATGGATAAGGAAAATGTGGTACATTTACAAAATGGACAAAAACATTTACACAACAGAAAAGAATAGTGACATCTTGAAATTTGCAGGCAAATGGATAAATCTAGAAAATATCACATTGAGTGAGGTAACCCAGACCAAGAAAGACAAATATCATATGTAGTCACTCATAAGTGACTTTTAGACATAAAACAAAGAAAGACCAGCCTACAAATCACAATCCCAGAGAACCTAGCCAACAATGAGGACCCTAAGAGAGACATACATGG
>LOEQ01006279.1:56361-72761 GCA_001685075.1 Bramus lutescens | reverse complement strand
CTCTGTATAAGCCAACCGAGTTCTGCAGCCTTCCTGGTACCCCACAAGTCTCTGTATAAGCCAACCGAGTTCTGCAGCCTTCCTGGTACCCCACAAGTCTCTGCCACTGGGGACACCTAGGAGGTTTTGTCTTCTCAGCACCCACCCCCTGTGCAAGCTTGTCCTCACAGGTGCTTTCCTTCTTCTCTTTTCCTTCTGTAGGATGGCACTGCAGCCCAAGTTTGCTATTTAACATCACCTACAAAGCTAATTCCAGCTACAGCAAGACTATAACACCCGCCTCTGGGAAGGCAGAGAACATAGGCCAGGGTGCTAACTTTGATTGTTCATAATTGATTCATTGCTGTTTCAAGGACAGTGTTCCTTTCAGGAAGGAAGGTGAAGAAAGTTTTGGCCACCATGGGGACACACTTGTCTGGCTTTCCTCAGGAGAAGCAGAGTAAGAAGGGAAGGTCTCTGTAAGCCAAGTACCAACTACATCCTTCCCACAGCCCAAGCTTTGCCACAAATGGAGTCTTCTTGACCCTCCAAGAAGGATGTATGTTTTTTTTTATTATTTCCAAGTGGAGCTCACAGAGACATTTCTATCATTGTTTTGGGTTAAAATGGTAGTTTCCAAGATCTTCCAAAGGTGGCAGGGGAATGCTCTGGCTTCTCTCAACTCCTTTATAGCCAGTGTCAGCAGCAGCTCATGCCATGGGTTTCTCTACCTCTGACATTTACACCATTTCTTTGCCAATGGGACAAACACTATTGAAGCAGCCTCGAGATAATGGTTTTGTGTTACAGATAATACAAAGCTGACTTAATTCCAAGTCTTTTCCAAGCAGGAGATAGCATGTACAGCGTATGCAGAAGGCACTGTAGACTCTCATTCTCCTGGCCTTCTGCATCCAGTAGCAAAATCTTTATGCACCAAGCATCTTGTTTCCATCACACATATTGAGACCTTTTCTCCTAGGCATTCCCAATTCACACTCAATCAGTGAAAATAAAGGCCGTCTTGCATAACCATAATGACAGGGAGTAGCTCAGATTATCTAACTCACCTCCTAACAGTCCTCAAAAAAATCACAGAATGCACATAATTTACTTAATTTACATAATTTACTTTACCTTGCCTGACCCATCTGAGCTTACCATGAAACATTACTTTAATAACACTCTAACCCTTGCCAATAATTATTTCCACAAGGAAAATCCTCTACTTAGAGAAAAATGAAGAGGAAATAAAGCCAGCAAGCAAGTAAGGGTTAGTGGAGGACATAACAAAGAAAGATAAAAACGAGTGAGGCAATGTGGGTCTGATTTAAACTTAGCTAAAAAAAAGAAAGCGATAGAACAACAACATTGGAGGAATAAGACACAAGGAGGTGTACTGAAACTGGGAGTCTTGACCTGGCCTTGTATGCCTATCTATGACTCTGTAGTTTGAGCTATGTATTTCCTTAAATAAGTTTTTCACATGCTTCATCCGCATACATACAGGGATATTTTAGACCTGAGACAGAAGGTCAATGCAATGGTATCGTGGATAATTAAGAGATCTTTTGGGAAAGTTGCATTTGGAATTCATTTGTCAAAGACTTGCTTGTAGGGGTACTTTAATGAACCAGATGCCAAACATCACCTACAACAGCAGCAAGCATAATGAAGAAGAGGAAGCTTCAGAGCAATTTGGAATCCCATACCGGGGACATGCAGGTCATTAGAACTCCAACAAGTTAAGACCACACACTTACAAAGTGAAGAATGACAGTTAGCGGTTAACGTGTACTCTGTCCAATTATTCCAAGAAAGGTATGGGCTGGCTGCTTTTAACATTCTCCCTGTTTGCACCCTCATTAATCTACAAGCTACCGTTATTAAGTCTAAAACCCAAAGTTCTGTGAATGTGGAAAGGCATTCAAGTTAATTTTCACATAGTTCTTTAGTATTCAGTATTATAACCTTGGAACTTGGAGCACGCAGGGGTATTTTACTCAGTGAATTCACACTAGAAGCACAATATGCTCAGTGTACTTATAAACCAGAACGTGCGGCTGATTGCCAATAGCTTGAATGCCTCGTCTTTTTTATCAGGTATTTCTAATGTCACTCTAAAGATGGCCTGTGGGTCCTGTAAGACATTCAACTACTTCTAGAGCAGATGACGAGGACTGAAGTAAGATCACAGAATTTTGGTGATAGCTGCCTTTACTGGATTATTGAGTATGATCAACCTATGTGAGTTACCTTTGATGGGATTTTGCTCACTCATTAGAAATTGGAGAATGACTATGTTATCAGACCTGGGAGGCTCTGTGTTGTACGACTTGGTTCATACATTCGCTACTGGGCTAGAAACCAAAACGCGCATCTTGAGACAAAACAGAACCATTTAGTGAGAAGTCTCACCTGTGACCAGCTCCCGGATCTCCAGGTCTGTGGTCTTGCGAAGCAGCCTCACCAGCGCAGGGATGCCACCACAGTTTTTCAGGGCGATCTTGTTGTCATCGTTAGCCTTCCCGTACACCAAGTTCCTCAGAGCCCCACAGGCACTACGGTGGACTTCCGTCATCCGGTGATCCAGCAGGTCCACCAGGAGCTGTATGCCTCCTTGTCTCCTTATCTGAAAGAACAAGGGAACAACTGTGGCCTTGGAGAGTCAAGTTCCACTGTCTGAGCCCAAGCACTGTTTTCCTCAGCAAACCGGCTACCAACAACTGCTCCGACTGAATTAGGCTTACGAAGGGGAAAGAAAACAATTGATCGCTCTTGTTGGATTCCATCCTGAGCAGCCACCTTAATATCCCACCAATAAGGAGCTGAATGTACCACTTTTGAATGACAGAATCTTGTAAATATGATTTTTAACTTCATAATGGGTGCCTCAGACATTTCTTTAAAGAAAACAAAAATGTCACGTGCTCATGGAGTTAGACTGATTACTGACACCTTACTGAATTTTACCACTGTCTTCAAGGGCAGCAGTTGATACAGAAAACACTGAAAATATTCTACTCAACAGGAGAAGACCTCAAATACGTAAAAGACACTGACGCTAGATGGGAAAGAGGAAATAACAGACACAAAGGGTTTTGTCTCAGAAGCTCTGGGGGATAAGGAAGGTCACTCTGAGTGCAAGGCACAGCATGGGTGGCCCCAGAAGGCACATTGTACTTAAGTCTTTGATTAACAACGGTGAAGAGCACATTATGATTCCATGTTCTATTTGTTGAAAGGAAACAGTCATTTAGAGATGAACGCGACAAATGTTTCGTGATACGTGCTCCAGATTTATGTTCTTTTTGCTGCCTGTTAACACTGGGGGCGATTTAAATATTTAAATAGAAAAGAGAACAAAGTAGCTCATTAATACACAGACTCTTTCTTGGCATGGCCATCAGCAAAGCCACATCTGAACTCTGCTATGTTCATGGGGACAATCACCTGATTCACTTGTGAGGGCTTCTTTGTCTTTCTTTAGACTGCAGTGTTAGTAGGGATGAAGGACCGACACCTCCGAGATTTAATTTTCATATTCCAGAAAACATATCCATCCCAGAAATGTGCTAGGACACATGCTGTATCCTGCCACTCTCTCAATGTCACTCAACCGCATGCTTCAGACTGCAGTCTGGGCATGTCTACTCCCCATCCAGCATCCCACGGTCCCATGGGACTGTAGTCTTCATTCGCTTCACCAATACGTTTTCATCCCAAGTGCAATGCCATGCTCATGGTAAATGTTCACCACATAAGAGATGAATGAATGAGGAGAGTTAGTTAATACATGACTAGCTACCTTAGGGTTCTATAGATTTACTACAATATTGCTTTTCAAAACTGAGCAATATGCCCTGCAAAGGAAAGAGGGGGGAAAAGGCCTTTTGTAAATAGTCCAGGATGCAGTATGCAGGGACCTCAAGGGGGCATTTCCCACACCAGCTTACAAACAGAAGGAGGGAAAGAAGACTTCGTGCACACCGGGTGGAACACTGATGACTCATTAGGAGCCTACGAGAAGTGTTTTCACTCATGCACACAATGGAAACAGAAACAGAAGAAAGCCTCACAGTGCTCACAGAACCCCACTTCTTTCGTCTGGAAAGCATGATGTAGCGTTTTGCGTATTGTGCCTCCCATGGGAAAAGCACCAGAGCAGACAGAGGGGAGGACTCCCAGGGCACAGCACTGCTGAGTGAATGCCGAGTTCTCTTCTGTGCACTGTGCACAGCCTGCAGGGGGTAAGGATGCCTGGGGAAGTCATCTCAAAGGACTGCTGAATTGATTTAGGAAACAAAACAAAACAAAACAATGGAACCGGAAACGATGTCCCTCCCTTACAATTTTACCCTGGGCTTATCTGGCAGCATTCAGAACTCGTGTGTGTGTGTGTGTGTGTGTGTGTGTGATGAACTGAGCATGTCTGCACTTCAGCCACAGCCGCTTCATCACCTCAACTCAGAGGGGTGCTCCATGTGTACACAAAGGCTAGTAGGAAAGCCTTTTTTTTCCTCTGTGTGTATTTGCATATGTGTTCTGTGCTTTATAATTCTATGAATTCTAATAATGATGAAGCCATGGAGAGAGAAGAAATAAATCTCACCAGATATCACGCATAGATATTAAAAGTGGGAGGAAGTTAATAAGTTACTTTTTAATTTTGTAAATATGTTTAATTTGTGAAAATGCATTTCATATTTATGAAATTTAATAAAGTAATATGAAATAACAGTTCTGGAAGCTGAACAGCAGGTCCTTGCTTGCATGTGTATATGTGCTTGGCTGACACATGTGTGTATACGTGCACATGCATGAGAAGGTTAGAGGCTGAGGTTGGGTGTCTTACTCAACTGCTTTTCCTGTGGTGGTCTGAATGAAAATGGCCCCCATAGACTCATAAGGAGTGGCATTATTGAGGTGTGGCCTTGCAGAAGTAGGTGTGGCTTTGTTAGAACAAGTGTGTCACTGGCAGCAGGCTTTCAGAAGCTCAAGCCAGGCCCAATGGCTCACAAGCTCTTCCTGCTGCCTGCCAATCTAGATGTATAACTCTCGGCTACTTCTTCAGTACTGTGTCTGCCTATATGTTTCCATGCTTCCCACCATGACAATGAACTAAACCTCTGAACTGTAAGCCATCCCCAATTACTGTTTTATTTTATAAGAGTTGCCTTTGGTCATGGTATCTCTTCACAGTAATGGAAATCCCAACTAAAACAATTCCTGCTCTCTACATTAGATTTTGAGAGAGGATCTCTTACTGAATATAGTGTCCATGGATTCAGCTAGACTGGCTGACCAGCAAGTCCCAGGGACCTCTCTGGCTCCACCTGCCCACTATTGGCATCACATATGTAAACCACTATATCTCCAGGTTTTTATGTGCTGCTAGGAATATGGACTCAAGTCCTCTGGCTTGCATAGCACACTTTACTAACTATAGTATCTCCTCAACTCTTTCTGCATGCGTCTTTAAAAGTCAAACCTTAAAAGACTTTAGTTTTTATGGATTATTAAAACACAATTCTATGGTAGCTAATATGTAATGTTTTATATAATACAACGATAAAATAAAATCCAGGTGAAGAATATCACCTCAGTTGTAAGCGAGTAGATTATTATACATTAAAGAGTGGTAGATGGCATGTCCAAGGTGGCTTCTTTTTGGAGCAGTTTGCATACATTTCAGATTCCTTTATGTCTTCTCCTGCCTCCATTTTCTTTTTAGCATTGAATAACATCCTGCTTCTGGATATACTATCGTGAATTTATCTGCTTCTATATTAGACAGGTTGTGGCTTTCAAGTTTTAAAAATTATATACCAAGCCACCTAAACATGTGCTCAATTTTGTATGTACTTTAGTTTTGAATTCCTCTGGATAAATACAAGAGTGTGATTGTTGAATCTCATGAAAATAATCAGTTTGGTAAAAGCAGCTGGACAGCCTAGCAAAGCAGCTATGCATGGCCCCCACAACCTCCTGTTGCTCCATGACCGTGCAGCAGCTAATGTTCTCAGTGCCTGGATTCTCGGCACTGCTAAGTGTGCAGTCCAATAGCACTATGTTTTCCCTCTCCTAAGATCTCCTGAATAAATCAGATTTATTTGTACTAATTCATGTGGTTAAATAAAATCAATAGGAAATGCAGATGGGACGATCACAGCTCATCTGAGTTAACTACATCCCTGAACCTGACAAAATCAAAAAATGATCACAAAGGATTTTTATTCCTTCTTATCCCAGATAGCCAGCTTTAACTTCTTTATTATTACATAGCTCTTTGACATATGGCTGACTTATTCGATAGTTTCTATGTAGATATACCTATCTCTCTACCTAGTTAGGATCTAGATGGGATCCAGTCTATCAAGAACTAAAAGGATGCAGGCTGATGACCTCCACCTTCAGTGATGAAGCATGAGTTCGTTAACCAAAGCAAAACTGTCTGATCTGTTGCGTTGTTGATAGACAAGATATTCTTTTCTTTGCTCTTAAAAAAGTATCTCAGGATGGTCTTGAACTTAAGATCCTTCTGCTTCTGAATACTGGGCTTGTGAAATAAAATCAGTGAAGCAACAGATGCTTCTATAGAACCTAAATTAACATAAGCCCATGTGCGTACCTACAAATAATAAACAGGTACACTTCAGAGGGGCCACAGTGTGTTTCAGTTATACAGTGGAAGACATTTTGAAGAGTTTGAGAGAGAATCTCCATTTGCTCTTTCCCTCCCTCCGTTTATGTGAAACAATTCGCTCCATCTGCCTAATAGGACAATCAAGACGAGTTATATTTGTTTTTAAATTATGTATCAGAGACACCGCACATCATCTGCATTACGGTTCCCTGGAATTCAAATTGTGGCTCCTCTGTACCTTTTTAGACAGTTAATGTCTATAAATATGGACAACATAAGGGCACTTCATAGGGTTGTTCTCAGGACTAAACAAGATTTAAAATATTGTTTTCTTGACGTCATCCATCATTCTTGTCTCTTACAGTCTTTTCTACCTGCTCTGCCAGGCTGCCCCTGAGCCTCTGAAGGATGGCGTGTGATACAGATGTTCCATTTGGACTAAGTATGCTTCAGTCTCCTATTCTCGTCCCATTGACCAGTTCTAGGTCTTTGTGTTAATAACTATCTGCTGCGATCAGAGGCTTTTTTGATGAGGGTTGAGAGATGGCACTAATCCATGGATATAGTGATATGTTACTATGAAGACAGGCATTAGACCTGAGCAAATTCAAACTGGACAAAATTCTGGCCCGTGCCAGGGGAGGTTGGCATGAAGTTTCACCCTAGCTGAGGATCTCTGCAATCTAGAGCTAGTGGGAAAGAATCATTTCTCCTTTAAAGATATGACCCTGCTCAGTCAGATCACCATGGTTGAGGCAATAGCCTCATACCCAAGAGTATTAGAGTAGCACAGATCAGACTTGATGATTTTTTTAAATTATTATTTTTAAAAAGCAGAGACTCAAAGTAGAAGTAGGAAAAGCTGGCAATGGAGTGAAACAAGACATGCCCCCCTCCCCCCGGCAATGCGTGGATCAGGAGAAGCTAGTGAAGGGGTGAAATGAAACATGCCCCCCCACAATAGTGAAGCAGACATGGGTAGCCCAGTTATACTGGGTTTCAAGGTCTGAGTTGATGAGGATGATTGACCAGATCTCTTCCTCAAGGAACAGGTTCCACCAAGATATGAACTTGGATCACTGGATTCAGAGTCCAGAGCATTAACCACTACACCACGTAAAGGGGTAATACCATTAAAATACATAAAAGGCTAAACTCTCAAAGAAATAATAAAATATTTACAAAAAGATTATTTGTTATGGAACTATAACTGCATACCAACTTGTTAAAGGATATTGTTATTAAACTTATTAGCTGGACAATATGTAAATTAATTTACTGAAAGAATAACATATAGTAGCCAAGAAAAGAAGGAATGCAGTTCCTAGCTATACCTTTATAAAGTGGTTTTAGTGCAAATTAAAAATATTATGTAATACAATCAGAATCCCATCTGGTATGTGGCTAATGGAATCAATAGGGGCTTTATTATTCTAATCAACTGTATTGATTTAGTGAACATTTAAGAAATAATTAGATATACACAAATACTGTCAAGCAAGAGTTTTTTCTAGCTATATTTCCAGCATAAGGAAAATGAATTAATTTAAGTTTTAAAAGGGAGTGCAATGTTTGCTTTTCTTTTCATGGTAACTTAGTAGATTTTCTTAAAGGCATTTAAACAACTTTGAACAATCCTAGTTCTCTCTATATATCAGAAAAATAATTCCTTTTTATACCAAGAACTGGGATTACACAAAAATACTCAGATTCTCAATTTCAAGGTGTTATAATTTTTTAAATGAAATATAAACTAAAGATAACACTTCAATTAACAGAGTAACTTCCAATAAGGAGAAGAGAAAACAAAACCATAGCAACTGATGCCTCAATAAGAATTTAAATGGGCCAGATGGTCCTCTCTTATGCAGAGTTCCCCAGGCACTACTCCTGAACCTTGATGGAGGATGTGCAGGGCTTCGACTTTCATCTCCACCTGCTTCTTGCACGAAATTACTTGGATTTGCAGTGTGTATTTCTTCCTTGTTTACTCAGGGAATTGTTAGGATGCAAATGAGATAGCGTAGAGGGATGCTTGAGGAGGGCACAAGCCTACAGATGCATTAATATTTGTGAGTTCTTTCTTCTTGCCATATAAGTATCAACTCAAAAGTCCCCATAATTCATAAACTTTTTACTACACCGCATAGGTATCTATCTACACAGACTCCGACACCACCAACATGTCCTTCCTTGGCTGGCACTGGTACCAGAAAAGACCATCCATAGGCAGCTCCCAGAACATGTGACAGAAAAACACCTTGGTAAAGAGACTCTGACATTTTTTGATGTGGGAAGTCCTTCTGTATATGTGTTGCTTTTATTGGTTAAAGAATAAAGAAGCCGCTTTGGCCTGTGATAGGGCAGAATAGAGCTAGGTGGGAAAACTAAAGTGAATGCTGGGAGAAAGTAGACGGAGTCAGTGGGATGCCATGTAGTTGCCAGAGGAAGAAGATGTGAGCTGCCAGCTGGAACCTTGCCTGTAGGCCACAGCCTTGTGGTGAGGCACAGATGAACAGAGATGGAGTACTTTAAGATATAAGAGCTAGCAAGCAATACGCTTAAGTGATGCTTAAGTGATTGGCCAAGCAGTGATTTAAACAATATAGTTTCTGTGTAATTATTTCAGGACTAGGCGGCTGGGAAAGAAAGAGCAGCCTCTGCCTACAATTTTTAATCTTTTTCAATTACCTTTCACTTAAGTGAAGTAGCTGTGATTATAGTAAATATTAGTAAAGTTTTCTGTCTATAACTGGTTAAAAAAAACTATTTGTCACAGGAGCCTCTGAAATGATCTATTTTACTGCTGTATTAACTGCAAGCTCATAGCACCTCAGGGTCTAATCATTTGTAGAGGTAAAAGAAAAGGGGAGAATCCTTTATTTTGGACTGAGTATGAATCACTCTCTTCTACACAGTGACACATTTATAGAAGCTACTTAAAAAACACAAAAATACCTGCAACACCACAAAGAAATCCGTGTTCCCTCCACTGCAAGGCTCTGCCTACAATTCTTCTCTTGCTAACAATGACCACAACGAAGGTTTCTGGTCAGTTACACCGTGTGAGAATGAGGTCAGGACAGGTGTGAGTGTGCGAGCAGTTGGCTACCCGCTGAAGAAAGAAACACAGACATCAAGGGCAGCTCAAGCCATCTTCCTGGGGGGTCTCATGTCCTCCATATCGTCCTCTGATCAGAATTACCAAACCCCAAAGATACCTCCCTCAGTTTTCTTTACCGTCTAATGCGGCCACGGAAGGGCTTTTAAAAAATACGAGAAAAACTACAAGCTGATTCTCCAAATTCTTTCCCCAAATGTTACTTGAGGAGGTCTCAGGCTGTCCCATGACAAGATGCCTATTTAGGTTCTTTCAGTAATATATGTAATATATGTATAGACGGTGCCTGTGGTGTTTGCATATATGTGTGCGGATAGACCCACCCACGTGCATATGGAAGCCACAGATGGACTCAGGTGTTCTGGTCTATTGTTCCCCACTTCATCTCTTGAGACCCTCTTTCATTGAACCTGGGGTGGTTAGGAGCTGGGAAACCCTTCTGTCCCATTATGGGGGCATGGCCACACTCGGCTTTTTACCAGAGTGCTGGAGGTTCAAACAGAGGTCCTTATGCTTGAGCAAAACACAGTTTCACTTACTAAGCCATCATCCCCAATCACCTAAGTAGAAATCTATCAATAGCAAGAAAAAACATAGTCTATACTCTGAGCATGGGAGTGGTACAAAAAAAAAACCCATTTGAGTCAAGAGACCCGAGGTCTTTTCTGGGTTCTTTTCATGTCAGAGGAGAAGGAAAGAGGGAACCCCAAGGGTAAGAACAGGGTTAGCATATAATGACTGACAGATGGGTTGTTCTACAACTCTGGACCATCCTCCCTGTTTTCTCAGGCATGTGCAGAACATGGTAACAAGGAGTTTCCCTTGACAGCTCACTTCAAGGCAGACTTGCTTTTCTTCTTCTTCTCAATACTGGTTTAAAGTTTTGCTTGTTTATTTCTCCTTTTCTTCGAGGAAACCCCTGACTCCAAATTACCCACGGGTAGAGAGGTGTTGGTGTTGCTCTCCCAGGAAGAGCATATACTTTTATCTTCAGGGAGAAGCCTTGGATCTGGGCTATTCCTAGGGCTCCTCTACCTGAGCTTCTGTCTAGGGCTTAAGTTACTCTTTGAGAACACTTGCTTTAAGGCTGAGTAAGAGGACCCTTTAAACTTGAACTTGGCCCATAGTAGAAGATATCGTTGCTATGCATTTATACAACACAAGAATTGGAATTTTAATAAAAAATAGACCACAGTATACAGAATTCTGTGGAAATAAACAAAGGTTAAGGGCTCGGTGTGAGGAAATTTATATATATTATTGAGGTACAAAGGAATTATCTGAATAAATGTGTCTGGAGGACCACATTCCTGAAACCTTTTATGACCATAAGACTTCCATTTGGCTTCATGGGGGTAAAAACTAAAGCTCTGCCAATCCAAAGTCAAGTTGTGTTTCAAAGTTGTTTTTGATAGAATGGCAGTTAAAAAAATCATCAGAAGTGTTATGGGAATTAATACAGGGAAAAGTCATAGGGAAACTACAAGACTATGGAACAAGAAACACAGTCTAAAGCGCCAATCAACAGAACAGCATGGCAATGGACCAAGAGTCCAAGGAAAGAGAGGATGAGAAGAAACTGCAGAAGATTCACATATCAAAAAAAAAAAAGTTAGGATGTGGTCCCAAAACAGCAGGGCTTAACCCAGAATTAACGAAAACAGAATCAGAGAATAGGGGACTATCTCTTTCCATTCTTCAAACTTGCATAAAGTAAATTCCAAAGGTTAGACATTTGATTGACTACATAGTGAGAAGCCAGAGGGTAATGTATGATCCCTACCTATGAAATAGGTAGATAAATAAATATGAAGAACAAAGTGGAAGAGCCGCAGGAGGTGAGAGTGAATGCTTCCTGGGGTAGCTAAGGCTGGCATAAAGACAGCTGGCACAGTGAAAACCCAGCACACACTCACCATATTGGCAAACACTAGTGAGGGGCAGACTAGGGAAATTACTGGCTGTGAACACGATGGCCAGATGGAAAAATGTCCACAGCCTGATTCTAGATGGGGACACTGAGGCAGGCAGGGATATCAAGGTAGGTGTGAATCTAGTTTGTGTTTCTGATGCCCAGATACCTCTGGGACTTATCCACAAGGGGTCTTGGAGTGGTATTGTGGTGGGCATACTTCTTTCTACTTTCCTGGATTGCAAATCATGTTGATGATGTTTATTTGAGTAAAGATAGACATGGCATTTCTCTCAAAAGCATGTGGATTCACTGTCTGCATTTAATACTAGGATGCTCCTCTGAAAGTGTATACTGCAGCTTCTTTATCTAGTCTCATGAGCACAGACATTTTTTACTGCTTGTTTTGGAGTACATAGGCAACAAGTGCACAGAAAAGCAGTTCCACACGTGCTTAGGTTGGTGGGCTGTAGGGTCTGCATGCCTTCAACCACTTGATGCTGTCTAAAAGGAGACAAAAGTTTATATTCTATCACAGCGAGGAAGAGTCACCCTATACACGTCACGTTTTAGAATTCTTTCAACCACTCCAGTATACTTTATGAAAAACAACATCAGCCTCAAGTTTTAATTGTCCTCCTATTATTGGTGAGCCTTGTTCCTTGAATAAACTTTCATGAATAGAGTTATGGAGCACTGCTAAGCAACACAAACAAATACATCAACAAATAGAACAAAATGCTCAGGTCATGGATGAAAAACTAGATATTGAAAAGTTAATGTTGGCCAAAATATATTTATAGTTTTAATGAAATGTCAAAAAATGGATTTTTTTGAACATAGCATAACTTTGATCTGTAATCTTGGCACACCAGACAATAAAGACAATTTTCAATAAAGAGGAATCAAAAGGGATCATTTTATCTCATGGATAAATATTATATAATGTTTCAATAAATAAAACATTGGGGTATTGATGGCAGAGTCAAAATGGCTGAGGGATGGGTGAGAAAACAATAGTTGACAGCAATTAGAATCTGCTATCTGATAAAAGGCAACATTAAAAGCCAATGTGGGAGGATTGAATTTCATGACGGAAGCTTTATAAAGGGAGGTGGTCATAGGTCATGTGTACAAAAGAAGAGCTAAATACACTGAATAAAGGTAAATTATTGGCATGAACATAAAAATGCCTTCAGAGATGAAGAAGGAATCCTGAACAATGGACACAAATAATAATATAAGTAACTTATTTCCAAAAACCCTGCTTGTTTGCAGACACAAGGAATTGCTCCAGCGTTTGGGAGCCAGGACTCTAGGAGTGTGAACTAGACTGCGACACGACCTGCGAGGGGTTCCATGCTGAGGGGAGGAGACATCCTCACCTGTTCACCTCCTTTGCTCTCTCCTTCCTTCCCATCTCAGCGCCAACATGGGCTGGACTGAGCAGGTTCGAGTTCATGATAAATTCAAAGATACAAGTGTCAACTCCGAACAGACGCTCTTCAGATGCCGATCTTAAGAGAACAAGTTAGACGTCTCCTTTGAGTTTAAACACTTACCCCCTTTAGACTACCAATTACTAACATTCTTTCACTTCTTCATTGTGAATATATATATGTATATATATATATATATACACATGAGATTATGTATAGAGAACTGAAATTCACACGTGGCTTAGCATGTAGCAGAGTTCTGTGTATGCACTAGTATAATTTTGAAGATCCAAACTCCAAAAGGTTTAGATACAACCTAATTATCTGAAAACTGCTAAATCACATCAGAATATAGGAAGCTCCCAGATATTCTCTCCAAGCCTTTATTTCTGGAAAGATGAGGCTGCTGCTCATTTGATTCATCCTCATGTCTAGCCTTTAGGGGAGGGTTAGATGGCCAAGACTTTCCATTTAAGGAGGTAACATGCCTAGACAGGAGTCAGACAAAGAAGCTATAAAGAAGGCAAGTGTGATGAGTGAAGGGTAAAAACTGGGGGCAGCTTTACCTGGGAGAGATTGGCAGCCATGGGGTCACTATGTTGCAGTTTTCCCTTACAGACAATCAGGTGAATTGTATGCACAGTTCCCGTACCCAGGAAGTAAGAACCAAAGAAATGGCAGAACCAGAAGAGACGGTGTGAGTGCGAGGGGCAGCAGACTGCTTGAGGGATGTACACTGGTGATGAGGGCACTGGGATGAGCAAGGAGGTCAGGGCCTGGGGCTGAGGGATGAGAAGAGAGAAGGGTGGCCGCGGGATGACGTGGCATCATGCCGCGGGGCTGGCTCTGGGGACTTTGATCATCACTGGGGTGCTGCATTTATTCTCAGCAAACATGAAGTTTTCTTTAAAATACTTTCTTACAAACTAATAAATATGCCTAAGGATATAGACTGGGTACCAGGCAAAGCCACCAAGACTAACCCAGTGGGTGAAACTCAGCACCTTCCATATGATTGGCAGGAAGATGACGTGCACAGTGTCAAAATCCAGATCTGCATGGTAGAAAGGGCCTTAAGAACGATGCCTGAGTCAAAGGAAGGAATCATGGCTTGACTGTGATTTTTCGGCTTTTTCATTTTTAATAAACAAGCATGCTGTCGATAATCATCTCAGCCACAATTTGGTTGATTGACAGATGGCAAAGCACTTATGAGAGACACAGCCCCTCATTTAAATTTCATTGTGTTAGCATAAAATCGTACATTTAAAAAATTACTATTCCCTTATCCATGCAGAATGGAAAATTGGCATCTTTAGCCCACAGTTATAACAGATGATAAATAGTAAAGAAAACAACATATTCCTCTGGAAGAGCCACGGTGAGTGCTAGTAGAAATTCCCCTCACATTTACTTTATTTTAAAAATTACACATCTTTTTTTTTTAAAAAGTGCCACTTCAAGTAAGATTTTCACTAAAATTCCTGAAATTGTATAGAATCAAAAAAGGCTTTATTATATGAATTACATGATTGAAAGGGTCTTCTTGTTATACATTTATTTTTTCCCTTTCTGTATGCAGTTATGAAGCATCTTACAAGCTCCAAAAACCTCCTCTTTTTTTGTGATTGCTGTTGTAGAAATAACCAATATCCAGGGGACCAGATTATGGCTGAGAAAGAATATTTATTAAATGCTGGTTCTGGTCTAGCAGATCTCACAGTAAGGTAGAGGCTGAACTGTAAAGTCCATGGAAGGTTTCCAGACAGGCAAGCAGTGTGCAAACAAACTCTAAAATGCCCAGGATACAGCAGTGACACATTTGATTGTTTTACATTAATTTTTGTGTGCTTATGTGAGTGTGTGTATACGTGTTTATGTGAATGTGTGTGTTTATGTGAGTGTGTTTTTATGTAAATGTGTGTATGTGAGTTTGTAAATGTATGTGTTTACATGAGTGTCTGTGTGTATTTATGTGGGTGTGTATGTGTGTTTATGTGAGCTTGTGTGTCTTTATGTGCGTGTGTTACATGAGTGTGTATGTATTCATGTGAGTGTATGTATATGTGTTTACATGAGTGTGTGTTTGTGTGGGAGGTCATTCTGTCTATGTGCTGCCTTTATTAGTTAATGAATAAAGAAACTGCCTTAGCCTGTTGGTAGGGGAGAACTTAGGTAGGCAGGGCAAACTGAACTGAATGCTGGGAGAAGGAAGGCAGAGAGAAAGAGAGACACTATGGAGCCGCAGGAGACAGACGCTGGTCAGAACTTTAGCCGGTAAACCACTGTGATGTGGTGATGCACAGATTAATGGAGATGGGTTAAATTAAAATGTAAGAGTTAGCCAATAAGAAGTTAGAGCTAATGGGACAAGCAGTGATCTAATTAATACAATTTCTGTGTGTTTTTTTTTGGTTCTGGGCAGCTGGAAGATGAACAAGCGGTCTCCTCCTACAGTGTGTGTTTATGTGAGCATGTGTGTGTTTATGTGAGTGTGTGTGTATATATGTATGTTTATGCAAGTGTATGTATATGTTTATGTGTGGGTTTACATGTGTGTGTGTTTCTGTGAGTGTGTGCATGTGTTTCTGTGAGTGTGTTTATGTGTGTGTTTACATGAGCGTGTGCATTTTTACATGAGTATGTATGTTTATATGAATGTGAGTGTGTGTGTTTATGTGAGTGTGTATGCATGTGTTTTCATGAGTGTGTGTTTATGTGAGTGTTTACATGACTTGTGTGGTCACGTATTTCTGTATGTGTGTTTCTGTGAGTGCGTGCATTTTTATATGAGTGTGTTTATGTGTGTGTTTACATGAGTGTGAGTTTATGTGAGTGCTTATGGGAATGTGAGTGAGTATGTCAGTGTGTGTGTACACATGGGTTGCTGTACACGCATGAAAATCAAAGGACAGCCTGCAGGTGTCAGCCGTCCCTATCTCCAGGTCAGTTCTGAGGGCTGAACTTGGGCCTCCAGAGGGTCACACATTTTTGGGTGGGGTTCACAGGTGGCTGTTTTGGGTAAAGGGTCAATGTGTTTTCTCATCTTCAAATTTCTTCAACTGTTGATATGTCACCGGGGATACTTTGGTTTCTTTGTGGTGTAGAATTTAATATTCTTAGAAATTTTAAAGGAAAAACAGAGCCAAACTGAGTTGTATGATTACAGCAAGCACCTCTGGCCAGCAGCCCTGGTTCCCTGCTGTCTGTGGGCTCACTGAGTGACTTCAAGAATAGAGAGTCCTTGGACACCTGGGATCCCCTCTAGAGTCAAGACTCTTGCCAACCCTAAAATGGGTCCCT